>BQNB010046671.1:0-33170 GCA_026074375.1 Tanacetum coccineum
GGCTGGCTAGGAGCGGATGGTTCATGATTGCTCATGGTGAGTATTTTTGTAGAACACGGTTGTATTCTGGGTCCCACGGATGGCGCCAACTTGTTAGTACAAAAAGTGTTACGGGTCAAAAAGGTAGATCTAGGGTGATTATTGGACAGGGCCAATGGATGAGATCTTGTACTAAACCAAGTGATGAGGTGATTTCCTGCATAATCAAAGGTAAACCGTTAGTCTTATCGTGGGGACAAACCCCACGACTAGACTCTGACGTGAGAGTAAGTATTCATATTTGTCAGAGAATGTCAGAGTATGTGTATGTAAATGTGGTCAGAAAATCGTACCTTGTGGGGTGTCAGAGTACCCCTTTTTATAGGTAAGCCCAATATTAGGTTTTCCTAATATTTTGCTTGTACCTATTAATGGGCCAAAGTGGAACCCTTGTCAGGCAAGGATCCGCTTGGAATCGTGTCATGCGAATATGGGTTTGCCTAGCGAACTTCCGATGACTTACGAAAGTGTCCTCTAGAAGCCCTTTGTCCATCTTGCTACCTCCGGACTGTAGCCAGTTTAACCTGGGCTTAGTTTTGGTCCATTGTGCTTTTTGATTGTCTTATTGGGCTTGGGCCCATGTATGGCTTATGTAGTCCAGGCCTAAAAGCTTGTTATATGTGTTATACGTCATCAATATCATTCATAACAAACATCATAAAAGTAACAAGAGATTACCAAAGTAAGATTACAATAGGTAACGGAAGGATTTAGAGCAACCCTTAAGCCTCCAATCGACTATACGCTTCATACCAACCGGAAAATGGTTCCCAAAACCTTTCTTGATGTTCTTAAGCACTACTTTTGGAAATGGCAGAGCTTATGTGGTCTTTTGGGAGAGATATGATGGTGGAAATTCGTCCTCAAGGGTGGAGGAGAAGTTAGGATGATGTTTAGAAGAGAGAATGATGATTTGATTCTTAAAAACAATGCCATGAAACTCCTTTATATAGTAGTATGAAGGCCTTGGATATTTAATATTTTCTTAGGGCCAAAGGGTTGTAATAAAGCAGGGAAATGAGGTCTAGATCCTTCTTGATCGTTCCCAAGTGATAAGGGGTCAAAACTAGCATTAGAAGTCAACAAGGGGAAGTCAGCAAAGGTCTAGCCAGGCGGCTAGATTTTGAGCTGGGCGGCTCGTCCTCCAGCCTGCCGGCTGGGCCACACGCACCAAAATACAAATTCCTTGTTTTTGCATTTTAGCTTCCCGTTTGACTTGTGCTTGGTCGTGGGTTATTATACTTTAATATAACTTCATTTAAGCTCTATCTTGGGCCTTGAAATGCTTCCTGAGCTTGTTCTTGATGTGGGATTCTTCGTACATGCATAAATCTTTGTTTTTACTTCTTTTCTTGGTCTTTTCTTCACTTTCTTGATCTTGGCTAGCTACAAACATATAAATCCAACTTTGTGCAATATTAGTAGCAAAATCATATTAAATTAACCAAATAACATGTACAAAAAATGATATCGCTCCTAAAAACATACTCAATTTGAGCATTATCAATCTTTTCAAACGGGTATGTAAAAATTAGCTATCTCTCATAACATCTCCTAGTTTCACTTTGACATGACCTAAATCCTAACCGTCGGTCCTCCTTCTGGTCTCTTTATTAAACGATTGAATTCCAATATATACCTAATTGTGCAAATATGGGTACAATCAGGCTTCGAAGGGATCGAAGAGTTCTTGCGATGGTTGTTGGATTGCCATGTCTTGGATAACCTATGTCAACACAAATAGAAACACTACGTTAAGTGAAGTGCAAGGGGTGCCCCCGCGAATCACTTCTAGCGTAAGAGAAAGTATGTGCTTTGTAGCGTAAAGTAAGGTTAAATAACTGTGTATGAAAGTGTTCCTCATATTTGGAGACCTGACCATTTATTTATAGGTGTGAAAATAGGATGAAACGAGGCCTAGCATAAATACCGATGAACATGTGGTTATCCCATAGTTTAAGGGGTGATTGCAGGAACTGTGTACCACGTTTTCTACCTTGGTGAGAAAGCCTTGGTAGAGAGGAAGAACGTGGGTTTTAACTTAGCCAGACCTTTGCCCTAGTTTCATCAAAGATCTCCCGCGAAAGGTGTAGGTCTTCGTATGGCGGAATCCTATAATGGTAATCATCCCAAAGATGATTTTACGCCACTCGATACTATTCAAAGATCCCATAGTACAGTTAGGAAGTGGATCCCATTCGAGCTCAAAGGGGAGACCTTTAAGCCAAAGAGGGGGGTACGTCATCAAGCCCCCCAGTGGAATGTAATGTATGCATCTATGAATGCATTGCTTTTGACTCAATCAGCAAATCACTCGAAGGCCATATTTAAACATCCAAACACGTATACTTCATGCATTAAATTATAAGCCCACTTGTCATGGAGTTAGTTGAGTCTTTGGTGAAGATTACACAACTGTCTTCCTGGGTAATCATGAATGTCTTATCCCACTTTTCCTTCTAGTTTGAAATTCGGATGACTCCTAATGCTTTACACGTGGACGGTCATGAAGATGTTTAGAGTTACCTATAAATACTTTTCCCTAAACCCCCCATTTCCTTTTAGCGTCGTCATCATCTTATTTTTTTACTTTCTTCGAACTGCTATTCATCTATCTCTGAGGTAAGATAATAATCATCATCTTTTTAATTATGAGTGCGAAGGACTCCATAGCTACTCAAACTTGTGAACTTTCAAAGGAGGAGTTCAATGATTTTCTCACCCTCTACCCTATTGTTTCTAAATATCATGTTATGTTACCTAAATCTAATCAGACCATTTTTGATGCCCCACCTGGGTATTTTAGGTTGTATACCTATTCATTCCCCCTTGTAAATCTTGGGTTTCCCTCACTAACTTCTTCTGTGAAGTTCTCAAATATTTTTAGGTCCACATATCTAGGCTTAACCCTTGCTAAACTCGCCACTTTTTTTGTCATATGCAAGGCTTATGGTTGTGAGCCCTCTGTCGACCTCTTTCGAGGGTTCTTCAATTTGTGTCAGGCTGGTAAATGGTTGACTTTTGCCAAAAGGTCTAAAAAACATGTTCCTAAGCTTCTCCCTAAAGTCATTACTCGTATCGAGGGTTGGCATAAGTGGTTTTTCTATGTTAAATACTCCATTATCCCTACCGATTATCCACAACTTCTTTCTAAGTAAAACAAACTTGATTCAAAATCCTTCAAAGATAAACTTCCCCTAAATATTGAAGAGAATCCCATGTTCTAGCGTCTTAGTCGATACCCTACGAGTGTCTGTGTCATTTTGGATCCTATTATTTTCTTGGCTGGCCTTAAATATTCATGGGAATATAGCTAGAAACGTCCTACGATCTTAGTGGGTGGCGAGGGTGTTTATCTTTCTTTCTTCTTCCTTCATTTTTCTTTTTCACTGATATATAATTTACGTTTTCTTCTTGCAAAAATGGCTTTCAAGAACTTTATAAACTCCAAGGATGGTGAAGATTTATCATTTTTGCCCAAGGAACCTTCCTCGATCTTCGGCACTGGTTCCCCATATGTTTCAATAAACACAGAGCCTCTAAAAGCCGAAAAAGAGCTTGTGATATAACCTGCAGAGGTTATGGCAGATTCTATGGAAAGCCTGAAGCCTACATTGTTTGTTGTTCACCCTGGAAGTGTAGCTGCTAGCATAAAGGATAGGCAGTGTAGGACTAGAGAAGGGTTATCTAGGCCTCCTGTCAAGAGAAAACTTGCTCCTGGTCTTCAACCTCCCGTGCTACTCGTACCAAGACTTCTTCTTCAAAGGAGGATGTTTCATTCTTGACGGTGTCTGATGATGACGAAGGTAGACTTTTATTTTTTAACTTATTCTGTATTGTCTTTGCATCATGGGTCTAGCAATATGTTTGTCTTGTTTTCTTTTTTAGGTCTCCCTAATGTTCTTGAGGTAAAAGACGCCTCTGCATGCCACCTTAAGATCTCTTGTATTACTCCCCCAGCTTGGAAAGATCATCTGGACAACCACATGGATGATGAGTTACTAGATCTTCATGACCACTGCTATGCGAGACAAGCTGTAGGTAACAATGCTGTTAACAGGAGGCCCTGTGAGCTATTGCAGGTTATTGTGAAGCTAAAAGGTGAGTTTTATGTTATGAAGGATAGGGAGAGGGCTAGAGAGGAAGGGTGTGAGGAGTTGCGTGCTAAATGTGAGGCTGCTATGACTGAGTTTGAGAAGAACCCTAATGTAGTAGCCCTACGAGAGAAAATATCTATTCTCTCTACTGAAGTCAAAGAGCATAAGTTGAGTCTTGACAGAATGATGCTGGAGAGTCAGAAGTGGTCGGGCTATCAAGATAACCTTTTGACTTTAGAGTCGAAGGTTGCTTCTCTGGTGGCTGAAAAGGAAAGGTTGGAGGTCGTTGAATTGTCTCTCTAAAAGAAGCTTGAGGAGCTTAAACAAGATAGGAGATAGGTGGTATCTAAATTCGTTCCCTATGTTGCGATGGAACTTGTTCATAGTAACGACATGGGTAGCCTTGTTGGTATGCTTGTGTCCTCTGATATCGTGTATAGGAGATGTAGGGATTTCGAACAAGTTGCTGATATGAAGGAGCCTTTCGGTTTGTCAAAAGTGAAGGGTTATCGTTCTTCTTACAAGAAGGAACATACTCAGGCCATCAACGATCTTGTCACTGCTACCTTCCCTTGGTTGGATGTGTTTGTGGTAGGTCTCTTAGCTCCTATTGAAGCTTTATTGTCGAAGAAGCCTCTAACTCTTCAAAGACCTGCTCCTTCAAGGACTCTAGTCCCCTTGCCTTCTTCTTAGAGGGATACTCCATCCTCAGTTCTAGTCTCTAATCTGATGTCTCCTGCTATAGATGCCTCCGTTGTGAAGCCCCAATCCTCTCCACTTTAGTGAAGGTCACCATGTTGGTGTTAATTCAGTCTTAAGGGTGGCATGTACCCTTTAAAAAATTTGTTGCTATCCAGGCTTCGGCCTTTAGACAATTAAATTTTGATAATGGTTTATGTTGGCCATTATATGAACAGTTTATGTCGACCTTCAAGGTTGACTTTGAATAGTATCCTCCCCCTATGGAGTTAAATATAGGGACGCAGTCCCAAAGTTTGTTTATGATATCCCTTGCTTCTCTTGTCATGACTATGGGGGACTTTAGTCTGACCCCTTTATCATTTATATGTAAAGTTTTGCACTTTAAGAAGTGAAGGCTCAAGTGTGGCCTTAAGTTGTCAATTATGCAGGCGAATATCTTGGGCCAACCTTAAAGGTAGGTTTCCATGGGGAACATAGTCCCTAATAATGTTTGAGGATTTAGAGGAATTTTAGTCTGACTCCTTTATGCGCTTCATTAAGCAGAGGCTCATGTGTGGCCTTAAACCTTTGACTTATTTGTCAATTTTCAAATGAAGGGTTGCGACCCGCTTCATTACGTCCTCAAGGCTAAAAGAAGATTTAAGGAAAGTTAACGTGAATATTATGGATGTTTATTTTTGGTAGGGCTCATGCGTGGCCCCACAACATCCCTTCGAATGTTAAACTTAGTAGTTTTAGGCTCATGTGTGGCCTTAATATCTTTTGTTATAAGTAACGTCACAAAAAATTTATTATGTCCTCAAGGCTAAAAGAAGCAATGAGGAAAGTTAACGTAAATATTATGGATGTTTTTTTCCTTAGGGCTCATATGTGGCCCTACAACATCCCTTTGAATGGTATACTTAGTAGTTTTAGGCTTATGTGTGGCCTTAATATCTTTTGTTATAAGTATCGTCACAAAAAATTTGGAATAAATCCGTTTCATTAGCAGTGCAGAAAGATTTACATCATCTCACTTATGAACACATAGTTTTCTACACTTTTTTTGAATAGTCAAAACAGTGACTTTAGTTAAAATAAAAAAGACTGTAAAAGGTAAGTTTTACATGTAAAACTCGGAGGCTTGGTATGTAGACTCTTTGCTGTTTTTGTTGTCATCGAAGTGATCGTATGCATCAAACAATTTTGTAGAGTCCCCCTTCTTGAACTTCGCTTATCATGTGAGGACCTTGCCATACCTGCGTGCTTCGTGTGTTGTTTTGCGAAAGTAAAATGAAGTCTCCAATCTTATAAGTGGAGTGATTACTCCTTTCATTATGGTACCTACGAAGCTTGCTTCGATAGTAGGCCTCTTCGATTGAAGCTATTTCCTTGCGTCATCTTCTCTTGTAAACTTCCTTTATCCTTCCCCTATCATCTTTAGAAACATTGTTTTCGGATATATGGATTATAGCCTCAGAGCCATAAGTTGGGCTAAACGGTGTCTCTTTTTGACTATTTATTGGAAGCGTTCTATGTACCCACAGTACTTGAGCAAGGTCATCCACCCATCCTTGTTGACTTCAAGCCAACTGCTTTTCGATATGGTTCATTATTTCCATGTGCTCCATAATAGGAGAGAAGAATTGTGTGACTTTTAATCCTTTGCAGAGATCTGCGAAAATACCTTCTTGAAAATGCTTTTCGTCTTTTGAGCTGATTGTTCGTGGCACTCCAAATATGCACACTACATATTCACATATGAATCTTTCTGCATGCCTTCCATTTATAGTGGTCAGAGGTTTTGCTTCCACCCATTTCGTGGAGTGTTCTACTGCTATTGCCAAGAACTTAAAACCTCTAAGAGCTGTTAGTAACGGACCTAGGATGTTAACTCCCCATTGACTGAATGTCCATCTACTTTTGGCTCTTATCGCGCTACTTTCTAATACTTTCCTTATCGCAGATAGCTCTTTGCATTTCTCACAGTCTTGAATTACCTTCGCAGCGTCTCGGTGCATTGACGGCGAGTAATACCCTTGCTTCGTGATTCTCACCACCATTGATCGTGGTTCTGGGTTGAAACTACAGGAACCTTCATGTACCTACTTTACGATGTTGTCCGTCTGTGGTAAAGCTACACAGCGAAGCCGTACAGGCTTCCTCTAATCAACTTGTATTGAGGTGCCTTGAACCTGATCTTCCTAGATTCGTTTGGATCCTCCAGTAATAGACCACTCACCAAGTACTCATGGATAGGAGTCATCCAACTTTCTCATTGCTTAGTTTCAACCTGTAGGATCTCTTTCTCTTCTGTTGACCGCTTTGATAGGACTTTGACCGACACTTCCTTAGTAAGATGTTTGAAGGTCATCGGATCCAGCTTGCTTAATGTGTCAGCTTTTTTATTTTGGTTCCTTTGGATGTTTGAAGGTCCATGGATCATGAAATCTTAGCCATTATCACAAGGAATAGTGCATTGATCAAAAAGAAATGGTTTGGCCTTGTTTTCGGGGATTTCACAAGGATAGGATGAGGTATGGGCATTCTATGGTGTTATTTGGCTATTAGCTTGTATAGAATAATGTATGGTTAATGTAAATATGATCTTGTGATGTAAAAATATGTTACTAAGGTATTTGTAAATGGTTAAGGAAAGGTACTAAGGTAAATAAGTGAAGTGTTTTGCTTAAAGTGGTATCTGGTAAAATTAAGTTGTATAAACTTAATTTCTGGGTATTTGGTGTGTAAAGCTTATTAATATGAAATATGGGTAAACAAGGTTTAATTAAGTGTTAAATATGAAGGGTTGAGTTTACGGCAAGTTAAACGGAAGTAAAAATAACTATAGGGTAACTAGCAGTTAAATAAACGTACATGAGTGTTTGAAAAGTGTAGAGTGTTATTTTATGGGTTTACCAATGATGTAAACTTAATTAAGGGTTTAGGTTATGTATTTGGATCACAAGGACATAAGAAAAATGTTTAGCTCACAAATAATAGGTAAAATATGATCGTATCGCTTGAAGGCTCTAAAATACCCTTTTAGACCTATA
Organism: Tanacetum coccineum; assembly: GCA_026074375.1. Lineage (NCBI taxonomy): Eukaryota > Viridiplantae > Streptophyta > Magnoliopsida > Asterales > Asteraceae > Tanacetum > Tanacetum coccineum. Next base: position 7,874 of record BQNB010046671.1, read on the forward strand.
CTACAATAATAATGATGTTCATATGGTATTTAGGCTCTTTATGGCCTAGAATATTGTGCATTACTCATAGGATAACTTCCTTCTGAGTTTAAATGGTAATTTAAAATTTTGACGGTAAATAGTTTTACCTAAACGGTTAAAAGTAAAACCTAAATTTTCACAGAGTGTCATAGTCTCCCCAGGTTAGAAGATTTCATCCCGAAATTAAGACGTGGTATTTTGAAAATGTTCAAGGATAAGACGAAAGTGTCAAGTGGGAGTCTAACGGCTAGTAATAGTTCCTAGCCGTTACTTTTCTCCATAAATTTCAATTTTTTTTACCTTTTATCAACACAAACTAAATCTTTTTGTTTCTTTCAAATTTTTCTTATTTTCGGTTAGAATGTCGTATCTCATTCCTATGATTGCGATTGTGTTTGTTGTGGTGGTTGCAATTTACTTGGCGAGCGTCCCACAAGAAAAAGATCAAGTGTTTGTAGTTGTAATGATGGGCCTTATTGTGCCACTCATTATTCTGTCAACTGGTGTGGAAGCATTTTGGAAAGAGTAGTTACAGTAGGTAGACGAGTGGTTTGTACTACCGCTTTGTTTTTGGTATTCCATTTAGTCGTACTTTGATCTTTTAAGGAAAATAATCGAATGTTTCATTCTTGACTTTGTTCATGTATGGTTAATTTCTCACGAGGTACTTTTAATGAATTATAATCTCCATGGTTGCTCAAAGTTTATATTGTTTCATTGGTTGACGTGTTCATATGTATATTCCTTTACTTAATTTAGATAACTTGTTTTTGGCACATCATGCCTTGGGACTACTTTTTGTCATTACGGTTTTGTCAATACGTTGATTGGTATAGGGGTATCAAAATACGTGTAGTTCAAGAATGTTTAACTCATATGTAAACTATATAAAGTATGTGTAGTCTAATGTTTAAATCATATGTAGTTCATATAAGTATATATATTCCAAGTATGTTTAAATCACATGTATCCCATGTTTAAGTATATGTATGTTCGATCATATGTAGCCCATATGAAGTACATGTATTCAACCATATGTAGCCCATATGAAGTGTATGTAGTTCAATCATATGTAGCCCATATGAAGTACATGTAGTTCTTTATCTGTTGATTCACATGTACCCCATATTAAGTAAGCAGCAATAACGGATGTTAATCACATTAAACAGATATGTAGTATCGTTCCTCCATTTCTATTTATTTGGTTAAAGTGATGATTAGAACTTTTGGATAGTTCTTCTTGGATTTGTTCTTTCAATGCGTTATCATTTATCAATGTGAGTGAAATGTCAGTCCTTACGGCTCTTGATGTAGTCCTCCCAAATTTCTTGTTAATATTAGTTTATATGGTGATAAAATCAAGAATATAATCGAAAGATAAACTTTTAATTCTACGGTGTGATTCGGAGATGTCTTTAGATATGACACTTGTTTATATGATGACTGTCGTGTTGCTTTAGTAATATAGCTATGAATATGATGGATTAGTAAAAAAAGGTATCTTTAAATTCTTGTTTCACGTATAGCGACTACTGTCAGCATTCATCTGTCTACCTAACTTATACATAGTTGATCAGGCTATGTATACCTTAGGTTCACATTGTCATCCTCCTTTTCGTCAATTTTTAGTTAGTTGTTTGTGATTGTAGGCATAACTAGTATTTTAGGTACTCGTGGTATATATAAATCATCCTACTTTCCAAACATTAGATGAATGATGCTATTTTACATGTCAAGTTGTGATTTAATATTTCTTTGCAAATTTCCACCATACATGTGGTCCTCCAAAAAGTTTATATTCACTTTATGTGTTTATCTTACCACGTGTATATCATTACCCGTTAGATATTGATATGTAAACTTTATGTATTTGTTAAGTTATAATCTCCGCGTATATGTTATTTCCAATAAGCGTTTTTGTTGAAATTTCAACGTTCGAATTGTAATTGTTTTCTGTTGGTCATGACTATACCCCGTTATTATTTCTTGAATATTTTAATCATTATTTCTCACAAACTCTCATACATACTTGGCCGCTCATCTCCTATATATTTCAAATTTCAAATTTCAAATTTTACTCACTCCTCACTTCAAATTATTACCATCACCCAATTTACTTCTTTTTCCCAAAGTTATTGTATCTTAACCATCATGGAATTTCCAGTCGAGATTTTCACTCCCGTTATGATCATAGTCATCACAACACTCATCTTACTTATCTACCCGATGTGTTTCTTCTCGTACAACAATGTATCTTTCGTTTTAATAATTTATATCTTTGTTGTATTCCTGATACTTTGTATCTTATTATATTATGAACAGAAATACTATGGATTTATTTAAATAAGATTCCGTGTTTGATATTTTATTGCTTTATCATTACTGTTATAACCATGTATAGCTTACATTAGTATGTACTACATCTCGTGTCTTGGTATGATCCAAGGTTATCACTTGGTAGACTTTTTCTCCGAAGAAATTTGTATTTCTATTTTCGTGGAAAAGCGTTTATTGGTTGCGAAGAAATTTAACTAACAAACTGCCAAATGGTGATGGAAGGAAATAATTTTGGTAGAGGTTATTGTGTCTCATCCGAAACATGATATGTGGGCCTTTGAAATGATCATTCGAGGTTCGTAGCGTTAATTGTAAATAGTTTCCCTATCCCCGTTCCTTGATCACATGATTGCATTCTTCATTTGTTGGGCAATGCGCATACTTGTTTTGTAATGAGTAATATTTTTAATAGCGTCATTTAATTAGTGGATTAAGATGTTCATCATATTATTTCAAAAAAAAATTCAACATATGATTAATTCTTTACAGGTTAGGTGCTCTAATTTTTTTTACGTTTGGTTTTTATCACGATGTAGAATTGATTGAATCTGAGCATGATCCTCAGCTTGTCTAGCTTCAGCATCATCTACTCTTAATTGTAATACTACAATCTCATTCTCTAAGGCATCGAAAGAATCTTGTAGTTCGGAAATTAGGACTCCTTGTCCTCTCTATACGCATGAAGAGTGTCAATCTCTACCTCAATATCTTCCAGTCTGGCTATGAGGTCTTCTGGGTTGATCTCGGGTGACTGAGATGCTGTTGGTTCGCCGTTTGAGAAGGTAGTAACATCTGGGTAAGATGGTGATGAGGGTGATCTACTTCTCTTTCAAGATGGTCCAGGTGCTAGTTCAAGTTCTGTACGGACACTATGATCCTTTGGTAACCATGTTTCAAGAGAGGGTTCATGCGTTGTAGTAGAAGTTAGGGCTAATTCCATATTAAGTAATGGTATTGCCTAGGATGTTGGTAAGTCAGATTCCATTGGAACGGAGTGTTCCATGGTAACTTCCTTTTCAGGGGAGTTGACAGGTATGATGTTGGAAAGGGGTTTGAGGGACATTTCCTCGGGTATGTGGATATATAATAGGATAGTTTTTCTTATTTCAAACTTATGTGATTGGGTAGTAGTTCATAGGGAGTTATTTATATTTGAGGGCAGGATGTATTTAATATATATTTGAATAATTGGTGCAAAACCGGGTTTGGCTGGGTGGGAATATATGAGTCCAAAAAGTTGAGTTTCTAGAAAGATCTCTAGGAATATCTTTAGTAAAATGGAGTCATAATTGACTAGCCAGAATTAGTAGTTATATGGACAATACTAATCTTAAAGTTTCATTAAATAATTCATCCGTGTAGAAGTTTTCTTGTTCAATTAGTCTCGACTAAGGGTCACTCCTAAGCGAGGAATGTTAACGAAAGTACTTTTAAGGAATAATCTTATTTCTCATGAGTTTTACCCACCACTAGGGATTTTAACAAAGATTTTGGGTTATGGAATAACCACCCACATAATTAAACCTTGCCGCCTGATCAAACAAGAACAGCCTTGATGTTAATTTAAGTATTGTTATGTTTCTTAATTTTTTTGGTGAATTCCTCCACTTTGGAAATTACTAACAATTATCAGTTGCATCTAAACTTTAATATTTTAATTTGGCATGGGGGGGGGGACCTAAAAGTGTTGTAAGATTCCTGACAACAGGTATAGAACTGTAGAGTTGACTCAAGAATTAGTGTAAACCTTTATATCTTCAAATTGTTAATTTCGACTGTTGCTTCTTACTTTTACCGTTTATATCTTATCCTCTTGCTGTTATGAATTTGTTATCCTAGATTTCAAGTGATGTGGTATTCATCGATTATTGGTGCATTCAAGTGATGCATACTTTTGGTAAATTCTTGTATACTTCAAAATACTTTTAAGTAGGTACTGATGTCTTATATAAATAGTCATTTATATAAGTAATGTAGGCAACCCAAAAGGTTGTTATAAGTAATTCTTATGTAGTGAAATAACGAGAATGCGGTTCCCAAAGTAGTCCGCAGTGTTTATATATAGCTCTCATATAATGAGATAGTAAGTATGTAATTACTGATGTAATCCACATCGTGTATGCAAATAAATCTTATATAGTGAAATACTGATTATACGAATAGGGCTAACTACCCAATGAAAATCGCATAAGGTATGGCAGTTCATGTACTATGACGATATAAATGTGTAAATCATAGAACATGTCATCCCCTAACCATGGATGATAATTTGTAGTCCAAAAGATCATGTATCCCATGACGGACAAATAGTAGTTCAGTTAATTGGTGATATCATGTCAGACAGTTACTAACTTAGAAAGCAGATAGCAGTAGATAGAGTGCACGTTATTATGTCACGTTTTTTTAGAGCCAGTTATAGTCTAGAGTTACTAATGCAACCTAGTTCTCTATAACTAAGGGCTCTGATACCAATCTGTCACACCCCCAAAATATCAGAGTATAATGGCAACCGGGGGCGTGTGACTTCATAAATATCACAACACAAGGCAATAAAGAACGCCCTCTATATGAGACGTTTTAGAAAATTGATCATTTGCAATAGGTAGTAATAAATTGTTTAAACATTGTGCGGAAGCATAAATCGACAAGACAACATGGTTTTTAAATGGAACAAATGATCTTTAGCTAAACTGGAAATGACTGCAATGCATGAGACTTCATATAGCATCTTCACTCTTAACCTGAGGAAAAAATTGCTAAGCAGTCAACATAAAGTTGGTGAGTTCATAGGTTTGTTTGTTTGATAATAGTGATGAACCACAAGATTTTAACCATAGTGTGAAATATAGTATCCCTATAAGTCACCAATGAAAAGCATTTACTATTGTCTAAGCTCATGACACCGACGCGTTAACCTGTGTGTATCCCACAAAATGAATGCCCATGCAGGTGACAAACCCAGGACACCCATAATGTCTCAAATGAAACTGTATTCGCTTGACTAATGTCAGTCCAAGACAAACAGGGATGTCAATCCCGATAGATCTACCCATAACATTCGCGCTTACAAGCAATTAACGGTTCATGATAGCGGGCAATTAGTAACTTGGATTTAATAGGGACTTAGACCAATCAGTAATGAGTAATTGTACTTGTGTTCATGCGTTTGAAATAAGCAATGTTCTCACCCCAAAAGATGATTTAAAAACAGTAGAGTAGGGGCTATGAAACTCACCTTAATGATAATAGCAAATATGCAATAAGGCCTTAGGCACGAAAAATGTAGACAATACTCTATCCGCACCTAAATAATGAAATCATGTTACTTTAACATATAAGCCAAACAAATAAGTACAACGCATTATCCATCCTTAGTAAGTGCTTTGAGTTTATGAAAATCTTTATTTATAATAATTGCAAAAGTCAAGGTTCTCATGATACGTCTGTCCTCATTAGGTCAAGTTCTCTACTATATGTTCATATCCGTATGTCATGTAACTTACCCATAAAATATTAGAGGTTTTATGGTATAATATTATGATGGAGTCCATGGTCGAATAAATCTCTAAGTAGGTCAAACAGTCTACTTATGTCCGAATGTCCAAAAAGAGGTTTTTACGTCTATTGGGTCTACATAAAAGTATAAATTCCCAAATTATCATGTTTCAAGTAGTTTAATAGGTAAGGATTAGTATGAAATGATATAAGTCTTGATTAGGTCTCATTTTACCAAAAATAAGTTAGAGTTTTTAAGAAAATACTAGCAGAATTTATTATGACTTTATTCTAAACGGGTCAACTTTAAGTGTTCGCCACGACTTTGTTATTCGTCCTTTTTACTTGGTTCTTTTGCTGCATTCTTTTCATATTATGATCCATCTAAAACAGTAGGGTTTCCAATTTAATATCACTTCTAGGTGCCTTGTTAAATTAGCAAAAGTTGGTGCATAATTATGATCCTTTATATTTCACATAAAATCATAGATCTTCTCGGGTCGATATCTTGGTCGTTTCTTATCCGTTTTAAGTGATTCCAAAGGCCAATGAAAGCTTATTATGTCTACTTTATAATGGTTAAGGGTTATGTTCTTACTTGTTAACCATTTATGTTCAAAATCAAATTTAATATGACTTGTTTTTATGTACGCATGTAGGTTTTTACGTATGCATGTAGGTTTTTACGTGTGCATGCAACTTACTTCGAGTTATTTTTAAACTTTAAGCACTTATAATTAGGACTAATACATGTAATAAAAAGTATTGAACATGGAAAAATGCAACTCACAATGGTTTAGATATTTCAAGAGGTATACGAGCTAGAAAACCCTAGAAAACCCATGTTTTCTATTTCTACTCGTTCAAACCCAAACCAAAGCTAATACTTCAAGTAAATAATGTTTTGTGATCACCAAAACAACCCAAGATAGTGTATTTGCAGGTTGTAAGAGCACGACATCAAGGGAGCAAAAGAAAACTAGTTTACACGAAATTATGGTTTAGTGCACAATTTGGGTTTTCTTCGACTAGTTCTTGTCCTAGCTCAAAATGTATGGGCTGTTTAAGGATAGTTTTTGCTTAGGTTTCTTATGTAGGTGTTTAAGGAACATATAAGGGAGGTTTACAAGTATCAAGTGAGGTTTTTAGTTGAACAAAGTGGTGATTTGTGGCTATTGGAGGTCTCAGCAAAGAAAGGAAGACGATAGGTGTTTTGAGTGTGTTTTGCGAATGGTGTAGCACCACCATGGCTTCATGTGCTGCATAATGAGCTTTCATAATGCTTGAAATCTCAGCCATTATCACAAGGAATAGTGCATAGATAAAAAAGGAATGGATTGGAGCATTTCATGGGATTTTTTGAATGGATAAGCAAGGTATAGGCACATTATGGTGTTATTAAGCTAGTAACTTATGTATAATCATTTATGGAAAGTGTAAATCTGTAATTTTGAGGTAGAAAAAGTATTACTAAGGTTCTTGTAAAGGTTTAAAGAAAGGTAATACGAAAAATTAGCAAGTGTTAAGTATAATTTGGCTTTTGGCGTAATTAAGTTGTGTTAACTAAATTTCAGGGTACTTAGTTTGTAAAACTTATTTAGTCATGGGTAATTAGGGTAATTAAGGTTTAATTGAGTGTTAGATATGATGAGTTGGGTTTACGGTACGTTATACGGAAGTAAAAATGATTATTGGGTGAAATAAGGTGATTAGCGGTTTAATAAACGTACATGGGTATTTAAATGTTTAGAAAGATATCTCATGAGTTTACTACTGATGTAAAGTCATTTTAGGGTTTTGTTTAGGTGTTGGGATCACAAAGACATGAGAAAAATGTTTCGTTCACAAATAATGCCGAAAAGATAAGATCGTGATAGCTAATAGCTGTAACAAATATCCTTTTAGACTCAATATGCAATATAAGACGTTTTATACATTGGTACTTATTCTCTCTATAGCCTATAATATTGTATCTCCTCCAAGGATAACTTCCTTTTGAGATAAAGTGGTAATTTGAAAGTTTTACGTAGTAGTTAAACCTAAATGTAAAAAGTAAAAACCTGAATTTTTACAGAGTGTACAGTCTCCGTGTAAGAAGATTTCGTCCCAAAAACAAGATGATGTATCGAGACAAATGTTCAAGGAGAGGAGGAAGTTTTCGAGTCGGAGTCCCAACGGCTAGTATAGAGCCTAGCGTTACTTTCCTCCATAATTTCAATTATTTTTACCTTTTAACAACACAAACTAAAATTTCTTGTTTTCTCAATCAATTTTTTTCTTACTTTCGGTTAGAATGTTCGTATCTCATTCCTAATTGCAGTTTTGGTGTAGTTGTGTGGTTGATATTAACTTGGCGAGCGTTCCCACAACAAAAGATCAAGTGTTTGTGTTGTAAAACCTAGGCTTATTGTGCCACTCATTATTCTGTCAATTGGTGTGGAAGCATTTTGGAAAGAGTAGTTACTGTAGGTAGACGAGTGGTTTGTACTACCGCTTTGTTTTTGGTATTCCATTTAGTCGTACTTTGATCTTTTAAGGAAAATAATCGAATGTTTCATTCTTGACTTTGTTCATGTATGGTTAATTTCTCACGAGGTACTTTTAATGAATTATAATCTCCACGGTTGCTCAAAGTTTATATTGTTTCATTGGTTGACGTGTTCATATGTATATTCCTTTACTTAATTTAGATAACTTGTTATTGGCACATCATGCCTTGGGACTACTTTTTGTCATTACGGTTTTGTCAATACGTTGATTGGTATAGGGGTATCAAAATACGTGTAGTTCAAGACTGTTTAACTCATATGTAAACTATATAAAGTATGTGTAGTCTAATGTTTAAATCATATGTAGTTCATATAAGTATATATATTCCAAGTATGTTTAAATCACATGTATCCCATGTTAAAGTATATGTATTTTTGATCATATGTAGCCCATATGAAGTATATGTATTCAACCATATGTAGCCCATATGAAGTGTATGTAGTTCAATCATATGTAGCCCATATGAAGTATATGTAGTTCTTTATTTGTTGATTCACATGTACCCCCAAAAATAAGTAAGTAGCATAACGATGGTAAATCACATAAAGCATGTATGTATTATCGTACCCCCATTCTTCTATTAGTTTGGTTTAAAGTGATGATTAGAACTTTTGGATAGTTCTTCTTGGATTTGTTCTTTCAATGCGTTATCATTTATCAATGTGAGTGAAATGTCAGTCCTTACGGCTCTTGACGTAGTCCTCCTAAATTTCTTGTTAATATTAGTTTATATGGTGATAAAATCAAGAATATAATCGAAAGATAAACTTTTAATTCTACTGTGTGAGTCGGAGACGTCTTTGGATATGACACTTGTTTGTATGATGACCGTCTGTTTGCTTAGTAATCATAGTTATAATATGATGGATAAGTAAAGCAGGAATATTTAAATTCTTGTTTCATGTATATGAAGACTACTGTTGAGCATTCATCTGTCTACCTAAACTTATAACATATTTGATCATGCTTATGTATAACCTAGGTTTACAATTGTCATCCACCCTTAATATCTCTCCCAACAACAACAACGAGCGTGCGTGCGTGTGCGCGCGAGTGAGCTGCGAGCGAGCAAAGAGTCGAGGTGACAATGTCAGACCTAATGTATAACATATTCCTGAGATCGACTATGTATATCAGTTAGGTAGAACAGATTGAATGCACACAGTAGAGCGAGCGAGCGAGACATGAAACAAAGACACATCACTAAACCTGCATTTACTAACAGTAGGTCAGATTCAGAACTTTATTGACGTGACGAGCGAGAGCGCGCGTGAGCGGCATCATATATAGAAGTGTCATATCCAAAGACTCCGTCGGAGGCGGGAGCGCGGGATTGGTATTAGGGAGAGAGGAGCAGATGAGCGTCATCTCTCTACATTCTTGAGTGTCTTCATCACACACACAAATATCTAATTCTTTTATTTATTTATTAACAAAAAATTAGGGACTACGTCAAAGAGCGTAGGAGTACAGACATTTCACCACATTGATAAATAATAACGCATTAAAAAACAAAATCCAAGAAGAACAATCCAAAAAGTACAATCATCACTTTAACCAACTAATAGAAATGGGGAACGATACTACATACCTGCTTAATGTGAGTAACATCCTTTATTGCTACTTACTTTTTTAAATCATTATTATTTATAAAATATATTTTATAATTATATATTTTATAAATAATAATTTATAAAGATACTTATAAAATATATAATTATTATTTAAAATATATAAATACTAAAAAAAACATTTCGGTTTCTTGTGTGGTTTTAAAATATGCGTTTAACATATAACTATATAAAAACTATATAAAAAACACTTCGTTTTCTCGGTTCGTTGTGTGGTTTTAAATAATAACTATATAAAAAAACACTCCGTTTTCTCGGTTCGGTCAGGATATGCACTACCCTTCTATAGTTGAACATGATATACCGTATACTTTTTCAAGATGCACATTCGTCAAGTAACACAAAAACAAACATTCATTTAGTTAAATATTATACATACCACTTGTAGTAACACAAGCGACTTACAAACAGACACTTAAACATATTAGAACGATAATCATACGAGACTTACAAACCGACGCTTAAAGCATACGAATTACATTCCAAATGACAAACTACTCCAAATCAAGTTTTCCCATGTTATTGTAAACTTCGTGAAATAGTGCGGCTGAATTAACTGTGTGTTGTTCCGGATGCATATACATATCCACCGTTGCCTCGAGTACCGTTATCTTATCAAGCAAGTGCTTGCAGTTTGAGCACTCTGCATTTCTTGAAGTTCCCGGAGAATAGCTTTGAGGTGTTGAAGCTCCTGGTGAATAGCGTGGAGGTGTTGAAGATCCTGGAGAATAAATTAGAGTCATTGAAGCTCCAGGGGAACCAACCAGTAGACGGACTCGTTCCTCTTTCCATAAAAAAATTCACATCCGAAAGTGTTTTCGCGAGGCTGTTAAAGAGTAAAGATAATAAGTTTTAACAACTAACCACATTATTTATATATTACACAAAAAAGCATGTGATTGTTCACCTTTGATCGTGGACATGCATAGTATAGTTTACCACGGGTTTTAGGTTTATACGATTCTCGCAGAACTACATCTCTGGCTCCACAAAGACACGCAAAAGCTTCATATGGCACTGTGACACCTGTAAAAATTCAGGTTTTACTTTTTACCATTTAGGTTTAACTACTTATCGTAAAACTATCAAATAACCACTTAATTTCAAAAGGAAGTTATCCTAGGAGTGAGATACAATATTATAGGCTATAGAGAGCCTAAGTACCATGTAAACGTCGTTAATATTGCATATTAAGTCTAAAAGGATATTTTAGAGCCTATTAGCAATACGATCATATCTTTCGCATTATTTGTGAATGAAATATTTTTCTTATGTCTTTGTGATCCCAACACCTAAACAAAACCCTAAAATAAGTTTACATCAGTAGTTAACTCATGAGATATCTTTTTAAACATTTAAATACCCATGTACGTTTATTAAACCGTTAATCACCCTATTTCACCCAATAATCATTTCTACTTCCGTATAACGTACCGTAAACCTAACTCATTATATCTAACACTCAATTAAACCTTAATTACCCTAATTAACCATGAATAAATAAGTTTTACACACTAAGTATCGTGAAATTTAGTTAACACAATTTAATTACGCCAAAAGCCAAATTATACTTAACACTTGCTAATTTTTCGTATTACCTTTCCTTATACCTTTACAAGAACCTTAGTAATACTTTTTTTACCTCAAACTTACAGATTGACACATACCATGAATGATTATACATAAGTTACTAGCCTAATAACACCATAATGTGCCCATACCTTGCTTATCCATTCAAAAATCCCATGAGAAAGATCAGCAAGTAAGGTTTTTAAGAGAGTAAAGATACATTAAAATTAAATGCATATCGAATCAATTAGTAGTTAACTTATTGTAATGTTTAATGAGGGAGGTTAAAGCCTCTAGCGCGCCGATGGGTGTCGGTACCCAAAGTGGTTAATCAAAAAACCCTTAGACATCCATCATATGTGTGTTACATAGACTAGAGCTTTTAGCTTGGTCGCGTGTAACCATGTTTATTTATTTGTATAGTTGCGTGATAGGAATTGGAAGCTGCGTTTTGAGCATTCAGGTGAGTTACATAGTCTCACTTTTTACATTGTTTTTAAGCTTGGGATGGAAATAATGCAAGTGTTTAAATATGTTTTAAATTGCTACGATTATGTGTTAGTGTAAATGCATGGATAATTATGTGACTAATGTGCGTTATGTGCTACATGTCATGTGATGTGATATTGATGTGTGAGCTAAGTCAGGAGGATTACTTGCGAGTATCTCCGGCCTGCTTAGTGGAAGGTATTGTTGTCTAGTCAGGAGGGTTACCTGCGGGTATCTTCGGCCTGAGCTAGAAGGAATGAGATTTGGTTATGTGATGTGCCTAGTTTGGAGGTTACCGTCGGGTATCTCCGGTCTGAACTAGAGGGAAAGAGTGTTGGTATGGTACTGATGTCTAGTCAGGAGGGTTACTTTCAGGTATCTCCGGTCTGAGCTAGATGGATAAGGATTTGGATTGATCTAAGAGCGATTTAGTTCGTCTGCTTGGTGTTTGATTGATTTGATTGATTGGATTGAATTGCATGTTAGCTTGTATGTTAGTTAGCATAATTGTCATGCAAAAGTATTGTTTTATGATCACAGTAATTCGGTTAATGATTTTGGTAATGGATTAAATATGTGTGTCTGAAAACCTATGTTTCTTACCAACCATTGTGTTGTATAAGCATCATTTTTAGGTATTCAGCAAGATGAGGTTAAGGTTAAGAAAAGTGGCTAGATGGACCGTAGGCAGCTGGCGAAGTTTAGTTATCTAGATTTCGTTATTTGTTTGGATGATGAATGTTATTTGACTTGTTTTGTTTGGATTTTTAAATTTTTGCAAGTCATGACATTGGCGTGAACTGCCTTTATTTCAATGTCAGACGCCTTTGGATTTTGTTGATGTTTTTGGGTATTTTCATGACACTATGTGTCTATACCTTGTATTATTATGCATGTTTAGTTTCTCTCTATATAGACGCCAATGTGCTGTGATGATTCCTTTTCTCGTCGTGCCTCGTGTTTCCGCCTTGGCGGGGTGTGACATTAGACATCATCTTACACATCTCAATCACACAATAACACACACAATCTTAGAATCAAGTTAGGGAGAAGTTTTTGGGAAATTGTTGAACTTGTTCTTATAGTTCATCAAGTTTCTAGGTTTTGTTCATCCAAGGAAGTACAACTCTAAGCTAGAAGCTACTGTGACAGAGTTATTTGTGGTTTTTGGAAATTACTTTGGGTTTCATATAGTTTTTGTTTGGGAAAACTCTTGTAAAAACACCATCTTTTGCTTGTGAAATTGGTAAAATCTTATTAATCTTCTTGAATATGATGTTTACTAAATTTAACATGCTTGTTATGTGTTTCTTTGATCTTAATATGGAGTAGTTCTATTATGTTTATTTGGGAATTATGAGGATAATATGGATTAAACTTGAATAAACTAATGATTTTTGGTAAATAGTAAATATGAACTTGATGTTTATTTTCTTGGATCCTTAATCATCATTTGATCACTCATTTAGCTCGGATATAGGTCGAATGACTCCGACTTTGTGTTTGATTTCGAGGTGTTTGTCTATGACAACTCGGTATTGACTTTGTGAGGATTAGTCAATAAAATGATTATCATCCCAAGTATATAAGTGTTTAATGCTCACCCTCATGTCTAACGAACTTGGTTGAGCAAGTTTATATTTGTTATTTCCAAATGCGAATCAATCTTAAAGAATTTTTCATAATAAAGATTAAAGGCCGAAGGATTCTTTATTATGCTAAATAGATAATCTTTTAAGTAAACTACCCGTTTATTCATCCGATTATACTTAAATTCATGAACTCGATATTATCCCAAGTTTATCCTTTATTACTCTTGTCTCCCAAATAAACATATCTTTTATAATCTTGAAATTCGTGTTACCGTTTATCTTTAGATTCGTGTCAAATCTTAAAGATACATTTTGCAAAACTACTTAACTTTTTCATAAACACCAATCCCGTGGAACGACATGGTCTTACCCTAAATCTATGCTATTAACGAGGGTTTATACTTTACTCGTGTGTTAGTTGTAAATCGGTTAAAACTAGTATTATAAATTTAAAACTTTATTAACACATCATGTGCCCTTTTTGCACGCGTGACGTGGGGGTAGGTTTAGGTAGTGGAAGGGACGTGTTAGAGAGATAAAAGCCCATTGGATAATCTTTGTGAGAGTGAGCATTAAATGCCTATTGGGTTTTGGTGAGGCTGATGACCTATGGCTGTTGGATGATAGTTAACTAAGAAATATTTGTTCTTTATTTAATGTGATTCAGTCACTAACCTAGGACATTAAGTGACTAAATACTTTGAGCATTTAGTTACTCCTTGTATATGTTCCTCATAATCAATGGATCACTTAGGGAGTTGTGTTTCATGAACATGATTTAGTTACACGTTTGGAATATGTTTTATTAGTGACCTGATCAATATACATCATGCCCAATTCTGATTTCAGTCTGGTAAACGTTGGTTCATCCAGTGGTTTTTTGAAGATATCAGCTAACCGATAAGCATTGTGAATGAATTGTAACTCAATATTACCTTTGATGATATGGTCCCTGATGAAGTGATATCTAATATCAATATGCTTGGTTTTTAAATGAAGAACAGGGTTGTTGGATATGGCAATGGCACTCGTGTTGTCACAAAAGATGGGTATCATCTTGTACCGAATGTCATAGTCACTGAGTTGACTTTTCATCTATAGTATGTTTGCACAACACCCAGCAACAGCAACATATTCAGCCTCAGCAGAGAACATGGCCACTGATTGCTGTTTTTTAGCACTCCAACAAACTAATTTTCCACCAGGAAATTAACAAGCACATGATGTACTTTTTCTATCCATGTTACATCCGGCATAGTTTGAGTCTGAATGCCTTATAAGATCAAAGCCTAAACATTTAGGGTACCAGAGACCAAGTGTTGGAGTACCTTTCAGGTACTTAAAGATTCTCTTTACTGCAATCAAGTGTGATTCTTTAAGATTGGTATGATATTCGACACATAGACGTGTTGAGAATTGGATATCAAGCCGGCTAGTAGTTAAGTACATCAGTGAGCCAATCATTCTTTTGTACAAGATCTCATTTACTGGTTTACCAAAAAGATCGGGACCTAGGTTATTTGAAGGGACCATTGGAGTCTTCACTAAGGTACTATTAGAGATCTCATACCTCTTTAGTAAGTCTCTAATGTAGTATTCTTGACAAATGGAGATTCCTTTGCCAGACTGCTTGATTTGAAATCCAAGAAAGTAGGTCAATTCACCCATCATGCTCATTTCAACCTTTTTGGTCATCAGTTTTTCAAACTGTTTGCAAAGTTTGTAATTTGTTGAGCCAAAGACAATGTCATCAACATAGACTTAGACAAGGATTACATCTCCTTTGGTTTTGTAGATAAACAAAGTGTTGTCTATCTTTCCTCTGACAAATTTGTTTTGAATGAGGAATGTAAAGAGTGTTTCATACCATACCTTTGGTGCTTGTTTCAGTCCATAAAGGGCCTTATCATGTTTACATACATAGTCAGGGTGCTCACTACTTTCAAAACCAGGAGGTTTTTTAACATAAAATTCTTCTTTCAAAGACACTTTTGATATCTAATTGGTAAACAATAAAGTTCATGTAGATAGCATAGGAAAGGTAGATTCTGATGGCTTCAAGTCTTGCAACAGGAGAAAATGTTTCTTCATAAATCAATTCCTTTTTATTGCATATACCCTTGAACAACAAGCCTTGCTTTGTTCCTGATGACAGTTCCTTGTTCATCCTCCTTGTTCCTGAAAACACATTTGGAACCATTTATGGTTTTTCCTCTTGGAGCAAGAACAAGTGTCCAAACTTTGTTTCTCTGAAACTGGTTCAGTTCTTCTTGCATGGCATCAACCCATACAGGGTCTTTCAGTTTCTCTAAAACCTTTTTAGGTTCAATCTCCGTGAAGAAAGTCCGCAAATAAAGCATTAACTATTGAGCAGATTGTCAGTCTGGCAGCCATAATTCTTGTAAGCATACCTTCACCAGGTGCTCCTATAATGTTCACATGTTCAATTAGGTTGATCTCTTGATCACCTATCCCGAGGATGAGTGTTAGAATATAAAGGAGCCTGAAGATAGATTAGAGACTGAGATGTATTCATAGGTGAGGGCATCAATGTAGGGAACTAAAAGCTTTCATGAGTTTCACGAATGCTCATCAGTGGGTGACTCCAGAAAGTTCAGTTTGAACATTTGAGTTTAAGAGGGTGGCCCAAATCTTCATGTTTTAACAATGGGAATTTTTCAAGGTTTATTAACATGTTCATTTAAAGCACTTTGATCATTTGTCCCTTCAATATTTGGAGAGTCAAGAGAGTCTCCATGTTCTTCATTTTAAGGAACACGTTGTTCATTTGGAACAAATACTTTAGGGATTCTTTGTCTATCAATGATTTCAGAGATAGATCTATTATGAGGATTGATGTAGTATGAAATATCAGAATCGGTTTGATACTGTCATGAGGGATCATCTTATTGATGAAATTTATCAGGAGGATATCTTGATGATATCATTTATCCCAATTTCATCTACTGGGGTGTTAGAGAACCTGATGGCTTCTATACTCCCATCAAAAGTGACATGATATGTTTCTTCAGACTGTTGTCTTCTTGTATTAAAGACTCTGAAATATTTTGAAAAGAAAGAGTAGCCGAGGAAGTATCCATCATCAGCTTTTGTATCAAATTTGCCAAGATGATCCTTATGATTATGAATAAACACAAGACATCCAAATACATAAAAGTAACTAATGTTAAGAATCCTTCCTCTGGATACCTCATAGGGTGTTTTATCATGCCTTTTGACAATGATAGATCTGAGTATAACAAGCAGTGGTTACTGCTTCAGTCCAGAAGTGACTTGAAAGAACTAAGCCATTTAGCATTATTTTGGCAGCCTCAATGAGAATTCTATTTTTTCTTTCTATCACACCATTTTGTTCAGGTGTGTAAGGATAAGAAAAGTTTTGAGAGTTTCCTTTCTCATCACAAAATCTCTCAAGTGTTTAATTTTTTAATTCATTCCCATTGTAGTATTCTAGATTTGTATTGACCTGAAGTCATTTTGATTTTCAATCTTCCAAACAAAGGACATGATTATTTCATTTGCCTCACTTTTCTATTTGAGATAATATACCCATGTATACCTTGAGTATTCATCAATAATGACTAGAGTATATTTCTCATGATGAATGGAAATTGGACTGACTAGTCCAAAGAGGTCCATATGAAAGGCAATGCAACATACTTTTATAAGAAGTATTTCATTCATTTGAAAGAGCCTTAGATGTTGCCTTTTCCACTGCATAGCATGATATCCTTTGAATAAACAATGAAGGCAACCAAGAACGCTGTTTGCTATTGCAAGGTTGTTTATGTTTTTGAAATTTAAGTGAGATAATCTCTTATGCCAAAGCCAATTGACGTTTTCAGATGATTTAGCAAAGAAACATGCTCCACTATAGGTAACTGATGACATGTCAAGTACATATACATCATTCCTTCTAGGAGCAATCAGAATAATTTCGTTGTTAGAATTAAAAATTGTACCTTGTTTATCATTAAACCTATCTACTTTGCATCACACAGTTGATTGATATTGATTTGATTATATTTCAGACTATTTACAAAAGAAACTTTAGAAAATACTATTCCACCATCGTTTATTAAACCATAACCTTTAGTGATACATGATGATTTGTCACAAAATACTACCTTAGGTCATGGTTGTTCAACATATTTGTGCAGATAACTCTTGAAACCATTCATACTCCTAGAGCATCCACTGTTTAGGTACTAGATAGGCTCTGTGACATGTCTCCGTATGGTGATAATGGAAAGGAATGACGTATTGCATGCAATGCTACGTCAATAGTTGGATGATTTTGTGTTAAGCGTTATTGGGAAATGTATCATGTTGGAAATAAGTGAAGTGAGTGAAATTTGGATATTTATAGTAGACTTTCTAGATATAGAAAGTGAAATGTGAAATGAAAAGTTTTTTTTAGAAAGTTTAGTAAGTAGCGTTTATGTAAAAAGGTTTACCCAAATTAGCTTAGGTTTTTATGAAAACTTAAGGTAATGAAGATAATTAGTTAATTAATAATAAAATAATATATATATATATATAGGAGGGGGAGAATGAATTTGTATAAGAAAATAAAAAAAATTATTAAGTAAATAAAAAAGGAGGTGTTTGGATCGGTTTTAAAGAAAGAAAAAAAAGGAAACAAATCTGATATCAATTAGGATTCTAGGTAGTATAAATATAAGATCAATAAATCCCTAAAACACTTTTCTCTCCTCTCTTTTGTTGTTTGGCCGAAAACCCTCAAGAAGAAGGATAAAAAAATATCAAGATTTCAAGGTAGTGATTCAAGTGGTAGTGATTCAATAAGGTTTAGGTATGTTTCAATAAACTTTGTTTAATCTTTTTAAAATTATGTAACAAATAATGTGATGGATCTAGGGTTTACATAAAATACATATTATATATGAACTTTAATGATGGTATAATGATTAGGGTTATGATCATGCATGTTGCATGTTAGGGTTTGCGTTAGATCATGATTTAGAGTTGAGCAGAATTTAGGTCTGTGTTCAACTGATGATATCTTGATGATAGAAACGTGTTTTGATATGAGTCAAAAGCCTAAATTGTATTTCAAAGAGTATATTTTTCAAAAAGTCCGGCCTCGAATGATTTTGATTTCTGGAAGTTAGTCAAATGTTGGTTACAAGAAAAGTTGTCAAAATAGTAAATACGGGTCAGAATTAGGTCATGTTTAGGAGGGTAAAACCCTAACTTAAAAGTGGAATTAAGGTTAGCCAATCTACAGTGGTTAAGTTCAATATGTATATAAAGAAACCCTAGAATGATAGCTTCTGATTGTATGTCTAAGTATGGTAATTAGGGTCATACATTTTAGTGTGCAATCAGATCTGAATTGGGACAGTTTTGAAGTTGAATTTTATTTGGGATAGTTGCACATGTAATGGGAACTTGAGAATCTCAAGGTAGTTAGTAAACTCATAAATGAACTTAGGTGATTTTTGGTATAATTTATGAAGGTCAGCAAGTAAGGTTTTTAAGTTAGTAAAGATACACTAAAATTATGCATTTTTAAATAAATTGTAGTTAACTAGTGTAATGTGTTAATGAGGTGGTTAAGGTTGGGCATGGTGTCGGGGTGACCCATGATGGTTAATCAAACCCTTAGACATCCATCATATGTGTGTTTCATGGACTAGAGCTTTTATCTTGGTCGCGTGTAACCGGGTTTATTTATATGTACAGTTGCGTGATAGGAATTGGAAGCTACGTTTTGAGCATTCAGGTGAGTTACACAGTCCCACTTTTTACATTGTTTTTAAACTTGGGACGGAAATGATGCAAGTGTTGAAATGAGTTTTAAATTACTATGATTATGTGTTAGTGTAAATTCATGGACTATTATGTGACTGATATGCGTTATGTGCTACATGTTATGTGATATGATAATGATGTATTGTTGCCTAGTCGGGAGGGTTATTGCGGGTATCCATGGCCTGAGCTAGAGGGCAAAAATAACAAAAAAAAAAAAAAGGCTCAAAAAAAAAAAAGAAAAAAAAATACTAAAAAACAAAAAATAAAAAAAAAAAAAAAAGGATATAAAAATAAAAAAAAAAAAAAAGAAACAAAACCAAAAACCAAAAAAAAAAAAAACAAAAAAATAAAAAAAACAAAAGAAACAATAAAAAAATAAAAAAAAAAAAAAAAAAAAAAAAAAAAAACAAAAAAAATAAAGGAAAAAAAAAAAAAAAAAAAAAAAAAAAAAAAAAAAAAAAAAAAAATAAAAATAAAAGACTATACAAACAAACAAAAAAAAAAAAAAAAAAAAAAAAAAAAGGAAAAATCCAAAAAAAAAAAAAAAAGGATAAAAATGGATTTGGTTATGATCCAGAAGAGCGATTGTTTGAGGTCGTCTGCTTGGTGTTTGAATGATTGATTGGACTTGAATTGCATGTTAGTTGTATGTTCAGTTAGCATATTGTTGGGGAAAGTATTTTTTTATAATCACAGTAATTCGGTTAATGATTTTGGTAATGGATTGAATATGTGTGTCTGAAAACCTATGTTTCTTACCAACCATTGTGTTGACGTATAAGCATCATTTTCAGGTACTCAGCAAGACGAGATTAATGTTAAGAAAAGTGGCTAGATAGACCGTAGGCAGCTGGCGAAGTTTAGTTATCTAGATTTCGTTATTTGTTTGGATGATGAATGTTATTTGACTTGTTTTGTTTGAATTTTTAAAATTTTGCAAGTCATGTCATTGGCGTGAACTGCCTTTATTTCAATGTCACACGCCTTTGGATTTTGTTGATGTTTTTGGGTATTTTCATGACACTATGTGTCTATACCTTGTATTATTATGCATGTTTAGTTTCTCTCTATATAGACGCCAATGTGCTGTGATGATTTCCTTTCTCGTCGCGCCTCGTGTTTTCGCCTTGGCGGGTGTGACACAATAAGCTTCATATTCTTACCTGATTTTCTGATTAGAGATTAATGGTGTGTTTGGGATTGCTTTTTTTAGGCTTTAAGTTCGTAGTTATAAGCTGATTAAAGCTAATGTACTCCTGGAAATGGTGTTTGGATTTGCTTATTTTGAAAAGTTGCTAGAAAGTTTAAAAAAAAAGGTGTCAATTGTCGTGAGTAAGTTTAATGCTAGAACCAAGTTTTTAAAATAGTCGCTAACAATGAGATTGCAATGAGTAAAGAAGAGATATGCGAAAAGCTTTACTAAACTCAAATAATCCTATAAGTGGGCTATTGAAGCTCATCTAAATCTGGAAAGACACAACAATGCTCTTTTTAAGCTATATACCATTTTATTGATTCTTTGTCCATGTGTTTAATTTTTCGTTATATGGACATATTTTAGGTATGTTGCATGGTGATGAGGATTAGCCTTTATTGCAACTCATATTGGAGAAAAATGTAGCGAAACATCTGCAACATGAAAGGTAAAAGTTACTCTCATAAGCTAAATGGATATATTTTTTAAACTGTGTTTTTTTTTGTTTATACAAGTACCCTAGGAAACATAGCGATAATAATTAGGCAACATGTTGAACCTGCAGTCTGTCGTTTAACGCAACATGGTAAGTCTTCATTACGCATTTTGTACTTCTGGAAAATAATATGTTTGGCAATTGTGCAAGTCCCAAACACCCCGTTGCGACTTTTAATCATAATGACATTGATGTGTGGAAAACCTCCCTTATGTAGCTGTTTTGATAACATTGGCTTAATAGGAAATGAGTCAAACTTATACTCTGAATACATTATGCTGGAGTAACAGGTACATTAGGATTGTTTGTTTGACCAGATGGTGTTATGTCCGTTGCTTGCAGTATGATTTAAGCACTTTTTGCCCTTACGATACAGTTTTAGTTGACCGTGGTGATCCATCAATAAACACCGGTGAGTAGGATCTGTCGTTTAGCTCTACAAAGTTCAATAAAATGGGAGATTGTTTATTTTAAATTTATACCCATCTCAGTTTTAATCCTTTCGATATCTTAATGCAGTTTAACAACATCAACCGATAAACTCGATGTTGCATTGCTTGATTTTGTGATATTCCCTCCACGATAGTTGTCGCTGATACGTCTAGGCCTCCGTACTATCACCGCAATTGCATGAGTGAATTTATGGGTCTTATTCATGGAGGATACGAGGTACTGTTCCATTAACTCACAACTTCTACCATATCTGTTACATGCAACTTAGATTTAAAACAATCCTTCCTATTTATAAGCAAATGGGTCTAAATTTTCACCTGTATAAAGAACTAAAGGATTGAAAATTTCAGGCAAAGGCTGATGGGTTTCTCCCGGGTGGTGCAAGTCTTCACAGCTGCATGACTCCTCATGGTCCTGACACAAAAACCTATGAGGTAAGTTCCCAACTCCACAATGGTTTATCATTGCACAAATTGGTAGATATAGGAAAATTTCAAATGCACGCTTCCCTTTATGAGATATTGTGCTTATAATTAAGGTTTTAGAACATAATAACAATACACACACAGTGTTTTATGGTAAACACATAATGAAATACTAATACCAGTTTAGAGCACGGAGGGACAGACAAATGACTTTTAATAGTCAGTTAGTTTTGTTCACATAAAAATGACCATCTGAAACATTATAGCTTTCTCTTGTTGAAAAAGGGTTTTATTAAACAAATTGTGTCAGATTAAACAAGTTGAGCGCAGTCTTGTTCTTTTTGTGAACTTGACTACCGTATAGGATTTTGATTGTGTATGGATTGGGGGGAATTTTACAGCTCTCGGGTCGACTTAGGACATGTCAACCCGTCCTAAATTTCTATCCCTTTATTATGTTTTATGTCCTTGCTATAGTACTTAAGGGGTGTTTGGCTAAGCTTATTTGAAGTGCTTAATGACTTATCTTATTATGACAAGTTTACCCAAATGGCCAAATACTTATTAACAGCTGTTTAGTAACTTAGTGGAAGCTAAAAAAAGTTTTGTGCAAAATCCCTTTAAAAATGTCTTTTATGATAAGCTAACCCAAACACTTCTTTAGGACCTTAACTTAAATCCGTTGAAAAAAAGTGCAGATATAGCAGAGTTTATACAGAACGTAAGTGTCGATTAAGTTAGCTACCACATGTATGAATCGGATTGTGGTACAACTGACTTTGTAAATATATTGTTCTGTGGAAAACTAGAAGGGGGGTTGAATAGTTTACCGCTTTTTAACTTAAGGTTTTAAAGTGTTTGTAAAAATTCTAGATTCGAATTTATGTGAATTCAATACTTGCACAATATGAACGATATGCTTATCTACACAATTGATATGATAGTATGAGGAAATAATGTAAGACAAGAGATAAGAGTAAGAACAATCAAACCACAACGCGAGGATTTATAGTGGTTCGGTAACGAAGCACCTCTTCGCCCTACTCCACTCCCCGAGCACCTAACTCGAGAGTTTTCTTCACTATGTCAACAAGCTCCCTTATGGCGGAGAAAACCGTACACAACGTTGCTTACACCGATTTACGACACAAAGCTAAATGTCGAGTTCTAATCTTAGCTAGAACCAATCTATCACAACACGACTTCACTACTTGTTCACAACTTCACAACTTCACAACTTCTTCACAACTTCACAACTTCACAACTTCACAACTTCTTCACAACTTCACAACTTCTTCACAACTTCACAACTTCAAGACTTCACTTCACCACACTATTAATCACAAACTATCTAACAATCTTGGTAAGATCACCACGATCTAACGATACATACAAAGATTACCAAGATCTAAACTACTATACACAATACAGATATACAAATGATTTACAAGTATGTGATATGGATGCAACAAGATTGCTATGCACTCTAGTGTAATACTTCTTCACTTGAGGATGAAAGTATTCTTCTCTTGCACTTGAGGAATTGAGCTTGGATCACTTGGAAACAAAGCTTTATGATTAAATGATCAAAGGATTTTGATGAGATGTGTGGGCTGTTTTAGAACAGAAAGAATGAGTGCAAAAGGTGAGAAAATTGTGGGGAAAAGTCCAGTATTTATAGGACAAACTAGGGGAGCGTCTACCTAGGGCCGGTCCCCTTAAATAGGTGGGTGGTCCCCTTAATTTTAAGGGGGCCGACTGTGTATTTAAGGGGGCCGCCCTTGACTGGGGCTTTCCCAGTTTGTCTTTTGTGCAGGGGGAATTTTTTGGAACTTTTCTAGCCGTTTTAGGTCCAAAAATTTGAATTTCAAAATGTTTATTTTGAATAAAACATTTCTTTTAATTGTAGAAAATGTTTTGTAATGTTTATAAAATGTTTACAACATTTTATAAAAGTGTGAGGTTGAATAAAAAATTTCTTTGATCATAAAATGCATTAAGCATTTATTTATTCATACCTTTAAGTGATGTATTTGTTGAAATGAGAATTTACTACTAATTACTTGTTTACGTTTAATTTTACGTTGAACGTTTTTATATTTTGTGATTATCAAAACGTAAAGATGTGAAAAAATATTAGTAATGTTTTTAGGCATTATATTTTATCAACATACTTTCCCTTTTTGATGATTATAAAATTTAAACTCATTAAATGTAAAATTATTTTAAACAAGTAATTTAGTGAGTTTTCATTGTATTTCTCCCCTTTTTGTAGAATCAAAAAAGACATCGTCGAGAATTACTAGTTAATTTGACGAATAATGCTCTCCCTTGATGTGTGCTCCCCTGTTCGAGGCAACCAGGAATCGAGCTTATGTGTTTCTTGGTTACAAAAAACGAGTTAGGAATAAAACAAATATTTCTAAAACATGTAGCAAGAAGGAAGGAAAAATATGACAAGTGCAAGCAAACATCAAAGCAAAAGATACTTCATTATTTAAGGACAATGTGTGTGAACAACACACAAGCATACATAAAAAGAAAAACAAATATGCTTTAGAAGCATATTATTAGTAAAAGAAAAATCCTAAGTAGCCATAGAAGGATTTTTGACTTGCTTGCGACACAAAAGGGTTTGACGATTATTTGGAGGCAAATTATGAGATTAATTGGTTGGAGAGTTTGGAGCGGAAGGCGGTTGTGGAAGGGTAATCTCTTTTAACTCTAGGTGGTGGATGAGGTCGAGTGAGAAGGAATTCAATCCAATTGATATCCTCACTTAAAGCAAGGAATTATTTTTGGGTGAAGATGCAATAAGGGCAATACCCAACATGGGTTTCAACTTGGTTGATTTTGAAGGTGTGTGGTAAGTTTGGAGAGTAAGGTGATGAGGGAATGTTGTTTTGTTGTTGACTGAGATGCATGGCTAAGAGGTTAGATAGGTCTTGTAGTTGATTAATGTCATCAACTAGGCTTTCTCTACTTGGAGATAGAGGTGGTGTGTGTTGAATTTGATTGTTACTTTGAGGTGGAGCTTGAGTGCGAGCAATATGTGAGTTGATGGGTGAGATGGGAAGTGAAGGTTGTGAGACAACTTGTGGTGATGTGGGAGTGTTCTCAATGTAAGGATTTAGTAATGCTTGATTGGGATGATTGTTTTCTTGAGATGGTTCATGATGAGGAGTGAGTGGTTTTGGTATTGGTGAAGTTGTATTGAGCACATTTGATGTGTTGTAAAGGTTTGA
>BQNB010046672.1:0-43564 GCA_026074375.1 Tanacetum coccineum
CACCCAATGTCTCTTTGGGTAGTATCTCCCAATATCTATTTGATATCTCTTTATCTCTTTATGTGATTCATAAGTTTAGGATGATAATACTGTTCACTATGACAATAATGTTCTTCATAATGATTATTCCTGCAATACCAACATTTCCAATTATGATAACTTGTATTTAACTATTACATTTCAAACCTATGAATTTCACTCAACATTTATGTTGACTTTTTAGCATGTTTATCTTAGGTAATTAAGCAAGTTGCGGTACGGAGTGGCATGGACTCGAAGGTGTCTGAACTGTTATCATTCAAACATGAAGTTTTAGATTTTGGGACCTACATTTTGTAAAAACTCTGATTATAATGAATGATAACTAAATTTTTCCAACAACGTCTCTTTTAAAGTTGTTTTCTATGATTATGATTGTTGTATCCATGAAGTAATACCCCAGATTATCTTCTGCTGCTATATTGTAAAAATGGGGGTGTTACATACTATGCGGTCTCGGGATGCATCACAAAAACAAGTTCTAGAATTTAATATACTATCGGTACACTCAAATGAATTTTACTAACACCAGACATTCCAGAAAAGGCGACAAGGCAATGCATACATGGCCATAACGATGGAATAGACATACACGTCTACAAATCAACCTTAACTCGAACCGGGTAAAGATAAAATCATCTTGGGTTACCAATGATGGGGACCCGAATTCCTAAATATCTAAGGGCGAACCTGATATTTTTGGGTGGAATTTTGCGGTTTTGTGTTAGTCATATAAATTCCTATCCATGTGACGCTATTAATACTCGGTTTTTGTTGGTATGTGTCATAAAACATTAAATTTAGGTAAAAATTACCTTCTATGCTTTGTTTTGATATATTACATATCATTTTAAGGACAAAGTAAATGGCAAATGAAAGAATAGTTTCTAAGGCTTATTTTCCCACTACACTTAAGTTGAACATTGTCCCCAATGTTCTATATAAGTACCCATAAAAACAGATAAAGGGAAAAGAAAGCAAGTAAAAGAAACTAGTACTCCCCTGGTTTACTCAATAATGGAGAAGAAACATGCGATAACTGGTTAAATCATCCTCCAAGAATCGTCTAATAGAACTTCCTAAGAATCTCTAAAGTTCTTCTCATCAAATATAACCTGTAATCAAAGACAAAGACAACTATACCAAGCATAAAATGTGCGATTTACTAAAATACAATGTGAATTAGGGTCGACTCGATAAAACAGTAAAGATAGGATGAGAGAATTATTAAACTTATTGGTTTTGCAGGTTTAAAATTTTTTTTACATATTTTAAATGTTTTGCGAGTTTTATTTTTCAAAAATAATTAATAAAAATTTAAGTTTTCTAAACCTGGGGATTTGACATCGTTAGGGAAAACCCTGACGCTGTCACAGGTATCGTGGTGACGGCATCGCGTGTAAATCGTGACGTTGTCTCCACATTCTGTGAAAATGAAATTTTTGTTTTTGATGAAAAATTTCCTGCACTTGATTCCATAAGTTAATTTCTATACAATAGGCTGTATAAAACCTAAGATTTAACAATTCAATCATATGACTCGAAACTGACGCGAATTAATCTAAACAATTCATTTAACATGTTTGAGTTTGGCTCAAAAGCCAGATAAATTCCCCTACACTTATTATTTGTAAAATACCTTTGATTGAAATTAAGACGAGGTTAAAACCAAACAAAGCATGATTACAAGATAGTTCAAACATAATAAAATAAACAGTAAAGGATTAAAACACATAAGACATTCCTAATATGCGGGAAAAGTAAATTGGGTTGCCTCCTAAGAAGCACTTTTCTTTATTTACGAGTCTTGTAGCTAGACTCAAAGTCACACGCTTTTATGAGTCGTAGAAGTGGTCAAAGTCGATGATTTCCTTAGGACTGTCTCTTTCAGAGAGCATCTTAGTGGTGGGGATTGATTGCAGGGTTTTGGTGAACTCTTTTCCATCAGGATCGATTAATCTAATCTTGGCATGCCATGCTCCGTCTCCATTTTTGAGCGGTTTGTCCCAATTAATTGTATTTTCAATTAAGCATTCTGACTCCCGCATATTACTCTTAAGGTTAATGGGTATGGCTCCTAAAAACTCTACCATTCTCTTAAACATTAAGGTATCCTTTAAAGGATTGATCTCGGTATCTCTAGCAATTTCCCATTCTCCAGGTAAATGGCAGTCTAAGAAGTCCTTTCTAGCATAATAAGGGGCTCGTACTCCTACTCCATCTGAGCTAGGTCATGGTTTGTATGATTCCCTTTTTCCTTATGTGGTCCAATAAGGAGGTTTTTCCTCTCCAAAGTTAACTCTTTTTACTTCGAATACCGACCTAGTGATTCCTTCTCCTACTGTTATTTTGGCCATCCTATAATCTATAATTGCATTAGCGGTAGCTAGGAATCCTCTTTCTACTTACAAAGGGATTTCAGGGTCCTTTTTCATATCAATTACATAGAAATCATTTAATAGTTTTAGTTTCCTAATGTGGACTTCTACGTCTTTAACAATTCCAACGGGTTATGATTTGGTTCCGTTAGCCAATCTAAAGATGTGGTCGGTCTATTCTAATAGTCCATTGTTAAGCATTTTGAAGAGGTAATGCGGGATTATGTTTACGCATGATCCAAGATCGGCCAAGGTGTCGAAAGGTTTTGAGTCCCCTAGTCTACAAGGTATAGTGAATAGTCCGAGATCTTCCATCTTTGCGGGTACTTCACCTTGGACAAATGCTGGTCTATTTTTACCTAGCTTTAAGCTCTCTACATATTTATCTAATACAGCATAGATTGGGGCGTGAGCTAGGACTTCGAGAAGCGGTAGGTTAAGATGCAAATCTTGGAATTCATCTTCAAGAGTCGGTTCGGGTTCTTTTGGTTATTGTGTTACCATCCCCGTTTTGGTCTTTGACAGGCTTGTCTAGGAGATGTTGGCCCCCTCGGAATGTTCTTTGATAGCATTGATTGAACTGGAGGGGTGAGATGAGCATTGGGGATCAATTGTTGGGTAAGAACGAGCAGATAAAACTGAAAAAGTATTCAGTTTTGGGTTCTTAACGATGTTGCTAGCAGTGTGCCAGCTATTTGGTTGGTGATGGCCTTTAACATAGTGTTGATTTTGTTGGTCATCTCACCTTGCTGTCCTTTGAAATTAGGTTCAAATTTGGACAATCTAGCGTCTTAAGATGCCATGAAGTTAGATAACAATCCTTCCAGATTTGATTGATTATTGAAAGGCTGAGGATTGTTATTGAAGGAACGGATTTAGAATGAACCGTTGGGTTGGAACCAGTTAGGTGGGTTTGAGAAATTATTTTGAGAATTTTGGAGTTGTCTCCACCTAAGGTTTGGGTGACTTCTCCAAGATGGGTTATAGGTGTCACCAAGATTGTCTTACTCAGGCTTGAAAGTATACCACTTACCTCCCGCTTCATCTGTACGCGAGGATGCGTAGTCAACAAAGGCTTGTTCGG
Source organism: Tanacetum coccineum (assembly GCA_026074375.1). Classification (NCBI taxonomy): domain Eukaryota; kingdom Viridiplantae; phylum Streptophyta; class Magnoliopsida; order Asterales; family Asteraceae; genus Tanacetum; species Tanacetum coccineum. Next base: position 3,502 of record BQNB010046672.1, read on the forward strand.
GGTTTTCCATGCAATACTGAGTGTCATGGGTACCACTGCAGATTTCACATTAGGTAGTAATTTTGTTCACTTGAGTAGGTTATGTCAGAGCAAAATGAGCTTCCATCAAGCGTTGGACTTGATTTTTGAGCTCGATGAGGCGGCGGTCGGATGTATTCGGGACATCTTGAGGCAAAGTGATTGCCTTGTCCGGCTTAGCAAAATCGCTTGGGTTATTCCAACTTTCATTATCATAGAGGGCGAGGTCCTTTAATAGTGCCCAGGATTCTTCGGCGTTAAGGTCACAAAGCTTACCACCAGCCGATTGGTTAATGGTTCGTCTTGTGACAGGATTGACATGGTCATAAAAAATTTAGACTTAGAGCCAAAGGTCGATGCCATGATGAGGGACTTTTTGGAGTAAGTCCTTGAAATAAGTCCATGCTTCGGATAGAGATTCTCCATGATGTTGTCGGAACATCAGGATATCATTGCAGAGTTTTACGGTCCTTCCCGATGGAAAGAATTGAGCAAGGAATCATGCAGTAAGATCCTCCCATGTGGTGATGGATCCTGCTAGAAGACGTTCAAGCCAAGTGCTAGCTTGATCGCGAAGGGAAAATTGAAATAAACGCACGCGCGTTCTTTCCCTATTGTCACTGTCAAGGTCAAGTGAGTCCACAAGTTTTAAGAAATTCTTAAGGTGTTGATTATGATCCTCGGACCGAAGTCTATGGAATGAGCATCCGTTTTGCACCAACCGGATGGTGTCAGATCGAAGAGTTACCACATTGTTCCCTACGGGGAGCTCAATGGTATTCCTATAGCCATTGTGGCTAGGTTTGGAGTAGTCTTCTAGAGTACTGATAGGATTCTCGTCTCCTATAGTGGTTGACAAGAATAGGTTACGAAACAGATAACACAAAGAAAAGATAGACTACGAGAAAGCTAATATGCGGAAATTAAATTCTCACTTAAAAGGATTCGAGTGAGTAGAACTAAGTTAAACTATAATCAAAACCTAACTATTCCTCGATAGCGGCGCCAAAAACTTGATGCGGTCTTCGTAGGACTTCAACAAGAAGTTTGACAAACCCCTAGGCAGTGTACCTAATCGTTGCAGTACAGTATAGGTAAGACTTGGGGGTTGTTATTGTTCTCTAGGGAAATAGGTTGGGAAGGCTTGATCACGGTCTAACAAAATTCTAAGGGTTGAGAGAAGATTATTTTTGGGTTTTTATATTTTTAGGAAAGCGGGTAAAATCATATGTTTGAGAGGTAGGTTTGTTTAACTAATTACTAATCTAACTAAGGTGATAACTTTATGATAATTAAATTGTTTACTTAATCATGCATTACTAATCCAATTGATTCTCCTAATCCTGTTGCCTTGTCACACTTGTGATGATCTATGTAAGTATTTCCTAGGTCATGAACGGATTACACGAACCCCCAACTATTTAAATATTCTGTTAAGGCAACGCACAAGTAAGGTAGTTTGAAACTGTTACTAAGCACATAAGAGTATATTAAATGCTTGTGAAATATCTTAAGAGGGATCAACCATATTTGGGGGTAAGGTAGTATGAAGACTGTTACCTGATGGTATTCTTTCTACGCACTCGCGTTTCCCTAGATGTATCAACAACAATACAGACAAAAGCTGGTTTTCTTAAGCCTAACGCGCACATTCATCAACAAGAAACAACAGTAATAGGATCTACAATTAGACTTTCATGAAATCATAATCAAATACAAAGGACCGGTTTAGCTCGCATGATATAAATTAAAGCAAGAAGAAAAATCAATTACGACAACACATAGACATATAAAATGATTGAATGATAAATGAATCTACTCGGATAAAACATAGATAGAAAGGATGTTACAATAGGGTTTTGAAGCCCTAAAGACGACCTTTAAAGCAACTACAAAGGCTAGGGTTTGTCTCCCTAAAGTTATACAAAGTTACACACTTAAAACCCTAAAAACGGTTTTGTATATATAGGCATATCGACGCGACGACGTCGCTTGATGCTTCTGACGCCGTCGCGACGTAGATGGTTCTAGATCTACTTTAAGTCGGCTATGTTGTGACGTCGTCGCCAATATCTAGACACCATCACCAGATAGATCACGACGGCGTTGCGTTATGCATGCGACGCCGTCTCCACGCTCTGAGAACAATACTTCTTGGTGAATCTTGGTGCAAGTCCGTAATCTCGTCCGTTTCTTCTCCAAATGATCCCAAGTCACATGTATTTCCTCCAAATGCCATCAAAGTGCTAAAAATACAAAAACAAACGATTAATTACATAATATAGGCATATTTTCATGATTTAGGGGGTTAAATGACCTTGAAATAGTGTATAAAATAACACCTCATCACCAATACATAAAAATTATATAATTCTTACTCTTATTAACCACTAGGGCCGGATCTACTATGAATAAAACACAAGGCCCATTTCAAATTATACTTTCAAATAATGCACATGCTTAATTCTTTCACTAAAGTCACTGATGTGCTGTCGTGTAGGGTCAATTATTTGATTATCAAGTTTTAAATTTATATTTAGCCGACAAACCTAAAACAACACTTTAACGAGCATTGTACCCAGTCAAGATGGAGTTTCGCAGTAAGTAGGGTGTCAACCACTAAGAGTGAAACACTAATCTTATATTCTATCAGTATTTTAATTAGTTCAAATTTGACATTTTTAATTCTAAATATACTGGTTAAACGTATGTTATATAGGTTGTTTAATGATATGGGGGTTTTCAGCCTGAGAGACTGGCATATGTTTGGTGATGACAAATATCAATTCAATACACAATAAACACAAAAAAAAAATAAGAAATAGAAACGTACAAGCCAAAATGAAGAAAAACTTTATTAACCATATTATCTAATTCAATGTTGGGTTGTTTGTTTTAGTGCAATGATTTACTTATCTCGAAACGACATGTCATTCTTAAGACTTAGGCGGGACATCATCATAAGATCTAGACACGATTAATCCTGTTACAATTAACGCATCCGCATAAAGCATCCTTTAGTTTTAATTAAACTATCTAGGGAATCAAGCAGTGGTGATCCTGTTAAAACCCTAGCCCATCGGGACTTTACCCACTTATTGCTTGACGGTGTTTTATATACTGGTAGTCCACTATTCGAGTCTTTACCAATTAATTAAGAACATACTTGTTGAAACATATACAGGTCACCTACCGGTCTAACTAAGCTCATAATTAAAAGGTAAAGATAGAACGTTATTTGTGATTTCTATTGGTCCAGTAATATAAAACATGATATGGATTTTTAGGTATCACTAGACCCAGTTGAATGATAGGTCGCATATTCAAACACATAAACAAGTATGAGGTGATACACATAATTAAACAATCAACAATTAATTAAGAAATCGATTTTAAAACAAACCAAACATTAAACTTTCATTAAGATGGCCAATACCCAAGGGTATTAGCCCATAATCATTGTAATTATACAAGCACAATCAAACAATTGAAATTGAATGATTAAGAGAGTAAAAGTTACACGATGTCTTCTACGGATTCGTGATCAATGCTTGACCTTGGTGGCTATTCTTCTCTTCTAAAATTCATCTTTTATGAGTATGGTATACAGAATATGTTATTACACACTGAAAACTTGTTTTTAAGTCTTATATTTATGGTGTCTGAAAAAGACAGGCCAATACAGTGTATAAGGCTGGATTCCTTGGAGTGCGCGCTACATTCTTAATTAATCAATGATATCATTCCCAATTTACATTTATTACTGTATCTTTGAATAGTTATCTTCATGGATACGGCGTATAGAAACAGAGTGAAACGCCGTATTGGGAATTGGTTAAACGCGTTTTCTTGTGAAGTTCAGGCGTTGATACGCCGTATCTCTTTTGTAGGATACGACGTATTGGTCAGAAAATCAACAATCTTCAAATGTCTCATTTTATGATCCAAATTAAGCGCCTTTAAGCTTATCTTCCACAAACCACCTTGGATGAAACTGCAATTAAAACTTCAAGCAATTAAGTACCGAATCCATGCAAAAATAATATAAAAGTGGGCGAAACATATGGATAATTACCAATATAACGTGAACATATTTGATGTCATTAAATATACCCCCACTTTGAATCTTACTTGTCTTCAAGTAGAATTTATAAAAGTTTTGAAAATGTATCCCAACCGAAGTTCAGGATTTATCTATTTACGCATCTTTTTGTCTAATCACCTTACAAACCAAGCTCCTCAGAAATATGGATATGAAAACACTCATGATCACTCAACTAATATAGGGAGTAACATTTAATTGGTACAACTTATTTCTGTCCTAATTTAATTTTCCTATCCTTAAGCATAGCAAGGATACAGTCATCTCCACCGCTAGAGCCTAAAAAGGAACAAGTCAAAAATTAATAGGTTAAGAAGCTTAAGGTTGAACATTCAACAGACTTTCAACCATAAGTACCAATACATGTCGTACGACTGAATAGACATGAGATTTCCGATCACATCCCCGTTCGGTTTAACCACCAGTTAGGTGTTGAAGAACGATATAAGATAGAGATCTTCTACCCTCACCAAAAGTCCGTCGTCAAACAAGGCATTCCCCGCACCCTCCCCCCCCCCCCGCTGAGACACACATAAAATGGCTGTATTGACAGAAATAGACATGCATGCTCGTACACATCCTCCTCGAGTAGATCTAAGGTTAGTTTGCCTAGGAAAATGAATAAATGGTTGTTAAACAAAAATCACAAAACATAAAAGATTAAAGCCAACAAAAAGGTATGTAGTTTGCTAGAACTGTTCCCCGACCGTCTTTCACTGATAAAGTACTCGAACAGTAGACAAATGCCTCTATCATAGAAATGAACAAATACAACCTAAGTTGGCGTTCCCAATAACGTCACATTCCATACATCTGCTCCTTGACATACTTAATTACATAATAAGTTGTGATATCGGCCACTTTACAAGACATTACATCCGTTGATTTTTTGTAACGTATCAACGAATAATCTATCCTTCTAATAATTCCTTCGGTATAAACTTCTTTATGAACCGACTATTTTATCTTCTTTTCTCTTTTTGTTGCTTTTTTTCTATTTTCATTTTTTGCAAATATCCATAAATCTCGGTGTAATTTCACCGTTCTTCACTATCATAATACAACCGGATAATTGTTTCCTTGTGACACTTCCTCTTTGCCATGATTTCATAATCCGCGATAAGTACAATACACGAGCTACATATTTTTTCCCATTGCATGTAGAGATAGAAAATTTCAACTTTGACGCATGAAATACAAATACTTTACACGAAAGCAACTAGCAACTATTGATAGAATATGCCATAATCTACACGTAGCTAAGGTGTAAGGTATAACAAAAAATATCATTTTTTGGTGATAAAAAGACAAGAATGGCTCCAACAGTTTGTTCTAGGGGATCTAACTCTAAAAGTGAGAGTAACAAAGGGATTACACGGGGGTTAACTAACCAGTGTAGTTAGTTAATTTTATGACATGTAGGCTTTTTGGTTTAATCCTAGAAATTTATCAATTGAACATGTTTCTCTATCTAATTCCATAGTACTCATCATTGCGGTCTCGATGTAAACCAGGCCAATATATTATATTCTAAAGTCTTTACACACCAACACACTCATAATTATAGTGAATTTTTGTGTAAAGCAATTGAAACGGATAGGCTAAATTCTCACAATATGTATCAAGGGTTATAGTGCGCTAGGTAATGTAACTAGTGATTTTACAAAAGTCATGCTAATTTTTTTAAAATTTGGACTATTTTTAAGCACTTTTAAGCACGTAGCATGTTATTTTGTAAAAAGGAGGACAAGTACGTTCTAATTCTCCATCCCCCTACTTAAGTTATACAACGTCCTTGTTGTATAGATAAAATAATTAAATAATAAGGGAAATAGAATTAGAACGGAAAACTCTCTAATGTTTTGCTTGTGATGATTCTTCAAGATGAGTTTTTGAGCAAAAAGCGTGTTGACTAGGGCTTCAGAATGCCCAGATAAGTTCAACACATATCTTTTTCAGATTAACCATATCATAGTTTCAACAAGGTCCTGCATAAAAGATTAGAAGACGAGTGTAATTCTATCTCGCTACAATGGTACAAGAAAACAATTAAACACACAACTGTACAGGGATCAATGTCGTATCCCAAACCCTAGGATACGCTGTATTGTTCCTGTAAAAACAATTAAATTACTGGAAATTAAATATTAAATTTTAAAAACTAATAACGTCCAGACACATTTATACGTCGTATCTAAAGGGTTTCGATACGCCGTACAGAGTGTATGGGAAGACAGACTCGTGCAACCAACAATTAAAATGCGACAAACCCATTAAATGAACTGGGTTGTCCTCCCGGAGAAGCACTTTTGTTTAGCTAGTCTTTAAGTTTCGACATTTTCTTCTTCCTGTTCCTTTTCATTTGGTTTCCTATGTACTCCACCAAACACCTTCTTTGAAAGTTATCATGGAGATCTGGATACTCCTATTAACATTTTGCGCCCAAGAGTTGCATTCGCGTGTGCAAATGGCTAGGAATTCTTCACTATCTCCAACCGAGTATTTAAGCACCTTGAATTTTTCCACCTTAACTTTTTTACCTTTTCGTTGAGCTGTCCATTAGTTAATTCCTCAGAGTGGGGCGCGCCACTTAGAACCATATCACCTGATTTGTTAGTGTCCTCATTATTCTCCTTATGGTAGCTTTTATCCCTTGCATTGTTAGTATTCAAATAAGGTTTAGGGAACGAGTCGTTAGGAGGGTTCCCGTATTCATGCTCCTCCTATTCTTCATCGCTTGACACCGTATCATCTTCAAAATCATTAATCCCCCACCTATATACCCAAGCATGACCTAGTGCGCTTTTAGTCATTCGGTCAATTCTTTTATCATCATGCTTTGAATCGATCCATGCCATGAATTCATAATAGCCAGGGCCGTCCCTATTATAGTAGTTTTCGATATAGTTTTTTCCATTACGGGTTAAGGGAAAATATTTACAAAAAAAACCTTCCAGCAAGCATTCCCCAAGTCATGATTTTATTGTCCCGTTCGTTTGACCACCATACTTTTGCGTCCCCGGTAAGTGAGAGAGGGAAAATATTTATGCGTAATTGATTGGTGTCGAAAATTACCGTTTTAATCGGGTCTAGTATTTCAAGGAAATTAGCAATGTGGTCGACAACATCATCCTCCTCCATTCCGCTGAAAGCGTGATAATACAAATCTTTAAAGATCCTCTTGCAAAGTTCATTGAGATCAACCCATGTTTTAGTAAGTTTTGAGTTGGAATTTGTCACAACTTTCTCTAAGATTTCTCTTATGATAAATTCCGTTGTAATATCAGACATCGCTCTCGTTAGATGATTTCCTAAGACCAGAACAAATTATCAGTAGGATGTGCCCTCTAGAGAGAATACATAATAAATAGGAAATCAGATATAAAGAATTAAGTCTGATACTGTATCGGATGACAAATACTCCATAACATATTGGTTAGAATACGCCGTATAGGTCTATTGAATGCTAGTACGCCGTATTGAATCCACAAAATACGCCGTATTGTTTGGAAGAACAGATATGTCGTTTAGACTGTAGAATTCAGTACGCTGTTCTGGGTAGAAGTTTTGATACGTAGTATCCAACTGGTGGATACGGCGTATCAGGTGATCAACCAGAACAGAATACTATTAAAAACAATTAAATGCTGGAATTTAAATAAGTAATAAATACAAACAATACAAATAAATACAAACAAAATTTAAATGATTAGATTACACTAAATTAAATTAATTAATGATTAGAAATACTAATAAGAATAAGGTTTAATTAATTCACCTCCCCGGCAACGACGCCAAAAACCTGATGTGCCTTCCGTGTTATGTTCAATTATTTGTTATCAATTTTAAATTTATTTAAGCTGACAAACCTAAAACAACTCTTTAACGAGCAGTGTACCCGGTCAAGATGAGTTTCGCGGTAAGTACGATGTCGAACACTAAGAGTGAAACACTAATCCTATATTCTATCAGTATTTTAATTAGTTCTAATTAGTCCCTATGTGAAATTCGTTAAATTATTGGTTAAACCTATGCTATATACGTTCTCTAATGATATGGGGGTTCTCAGCCTGAGAGACTGGCACAGGTTTGGTGGTGACAAATATCAATTCAATACACAATAAACACAAAAGAAGAAAATCAAAAGATAGGAAAGCGATACAAGCCAAATGATAGAAAACTGTATTATCCATATTAAATCTAGTTCATTGTCGGTTTGTTGTTTTAGTGCAATGATTTACTTTATCTCGAACCGCGGGCCATATCATTCTTAAACTTAGGCGGTACATCATCCTAAGACCTATGACGCGATTTAATCCTGTCATAATTAACGCATCCGCATAAAGCATCCTTTAGTTTAATTGTAATCTATCTTAGGAAATTAAGTAGTGGTGATCCTGTTAAAACCCTAGCCCATCGGGACTTTACCCACTTATTGCTTGACGGTGATTTATATACTGGTAGTCCACTATTCGAGTCTTTACCAATTAATTAAGAACATACTTGTTGAAACATATACGGGTCACCTACCGGTCCAACTAATCTCTCATAATAAACTGTAAAAGAATAGAACGTTATTTGTTATCTATTGGTCAGTAATATAAAACACGATATGGAAGCTATCCCAGTATCTAGAATACTTTTTAGGTATCACTGAGACCTAGTTGAATACTAGGTCACATATTCAAACACAAAACAAGTTATGATGTGATACACATAATAAAACAATCAACGATTAATTAAGAATCGATTTTTAAAAACAAACAAACAACTTATCATTAAGATCAATACCCAGGGTTTAATCCCACAATCATGTGTAATAAACAAGCGTAAAACAAACAATTGAAATCGAACGATTTAGAGAGTAAAAATTACACGATGTCTTCTATGGATTTGTGATCAATGCTTGACTTTAGTGGCTATTCTTCTCTTCTAAAATTCATGTTATATGAGAAAGGTATAATAGAATATGATAATGCACACTGAAAACTTTTTTTTGTATACTTCTATTTATAGTGTCTAAAAAGACTCGATACGTCATATCGTGGCTATCCACTACGGCGTATAAAGCTGGATCCTTGGAGTGCGTCTACGTTCTCAATCATCATGATATCATCCCAACTTCATTTATTACTGTATCTTTGAATAGTTATCTTAATGGATATGACGTTTGGAAGCAGAGTGATATGCCGTATTGGGAATTGGTCAAACGCGTTTTCTTGTGAAGTTCAGGCGCTGGTATGCCGTATTTCTATTGCTGGACATGGCGTATTGGTCAGAAAATCAACAATCTTTAAATGTCCTTTGTGTTAGCTCCAATTATGCGCTTTTAAGCTTATGTCACAAAAACACTCCTGTATTATTGCTATTTATAAACTTATAATAGCAATTTAAGTACCAAATCATTGAATAATTAATAAAAGTGGGCAAAACAGATGGGATAAATGACATTATAAAGTGACATTATTTGATGTCATCAATCATATCCCTCCTTCTAGGAAGGCGAGAGCACCTTACATCATGTACCCTAAATCACTCTTATATCCATGGTTTAGCTAAATACTTCTAGTATATAAAGATGTACTAATGCAAGACTTAACACATTTTCAATTGCAAGTAAACTTTTACAATTATCAATAACCATAACCTAGGATCTCCTTTTATACACCAAGGAGTCCTTTACAAGATAACTACAAATCTTTTATAATTCTAATAGATAGCTACAAATATTCTAACTTAATAAGATATACATATCTTTTACAAAAATATCTCATACTTATCCCGTAAGTAATCTTGATAAGCAATCTTCATCTTTATCCTTCTGACAGTAGAAACTCTTCTAGCAGTTGCAATCTTTCAACACTTGTAACCAGCAGCATTAACTTTTATTCCAGCAGCACTAACTGTAACTAGTAGTATTAAGTAATCTTGATAAGCAATCTTTATCTTTATCCTTCTGACAGTAGAAACTCTTCTAGCAGTTGCAATCTTTCAACACTTGTAACCAGCAGCATTATCTTTTATTCCAGCAACACTAACTGTAACTAGTAGTATTTCTTCTAGGTCTCTAAGCAGTCTTAACTTCCATTAGCAGTAGTAATATATACTAGCAGTAGTAACTGTCAGCAGTACTAACTACTTAGCATATTGTTCACTAATATCACTAACAATACTAAGTTATGCTTAGCAGTGGTAACTCTAACCTTAGCAGTATTATCTCCAAGATCATCATGAAGTCTTTTGATCCCAACACGTTGCACGAATCTTCCAAACCAATAGTTTATATGGCTATAGCCCTTCTTTATAGACTTGAAAAAACACACCACGTACACTATTTTCCCCCATGATGGTTTCAAACTCTCGAAAGTATCATTGTCGTGTATGTCCATATACTCGAGAAGTTCTTGTCATAAGCACAAATCTTGAAAAGTTATGAACGTCATTGAAGAACTTTGAAAATTTCGCTTAGACAGTCACATTGTATCCTTGTAGATTTATCCATACTCCACTTTCTACATCAGGTTCAAACATTACCTTCAGATTACCCCATAATGTTGGATCCCTTACTGAATGGATCTTTAACCTTTAGCTTATAAAGGGTTTGTTACTCTAGATAAATCTAAAGCAACAATGGTGAAACAATAACTAAACACTATTGATTATGCGGAATCTAATCAATAATGCAGAAGAACAATAATAGGAAAACACAAGAGATCTTATCAAACTCACACTTTTATATAATAACTTGAATCTGACTAGGTTACAGATTACAAAGACTATGATTGCTAAGATGATCTCTATTGATCTATGTTGATCTATATCAACTAACTATGACTAGGGTTCCTTTTATAGACTAAGGAAACCCTAATGGGCTTTACAAAACGCAGTATATATATATTTAGATATTTTCTAAAATATCTAAATATATATAGATATTTTCTTTTTTAGAAAATATCTAATTTTAATAATTCAAAATATCTTTTTTTCTTATTCTCTCTCAACTTTCTCTCATCTATCTCTCACTCTCTAACTCTCTTTCTCTTTTCTTATTTTCGATTTGTGGTTCGGGTTATGAAGTGAAGTGGTTAATCGGGAACCTACACATTCTACCTTTGATTTATCATAACCAGCAGTACTGCTTCCATCAATGATGATCTTCCTTCCAGTTCTCTAATAGAACTTTCTTGCCCCCATGCTCAGTAGTGCCATATTCCACTTTAGATCTATTTCTTCCAAATCATCATCATGAAGTTGCTCAAGATCTTCATGAACTAGTTGAGACCCTTGTGGTTGAGTGGACAAAAAGGCATATACTGTGGCATCACTAAAACTAGCAGTACTAGTTTCAGTACTGGCAGTATTAACTTTGGTAGTACCAGTACTAACTTCAGGATTAACAGTATTAATATTATTAGTACTACTTGCACATGAAGTGGTTAGAAATGCCAAGTTCTTATCATCATTGTTAGTACCAGCAGATCTCTTAACCTTTTGTTCAACAATTTTAAAATTGTTGTACAAATCATCCAAACCCATAGTATCAAAGTCGGGTTTGTTCATCCAGACTACCACATGTGTATCCCATTCAAAAGGTAAGCTCCTCAAAAACTTAACATTTAGATCTTCTGGAGGAGTAACTACACCCAGAATTGCCAATCTACTAACAAGCTTTTGAAGCCTGTTAAAGATAGAATCCAGTGATTCTGAGCTTGAAGCATTAAAGTTTTCATACCGTTGCTTCAGCAAGGCCTTCTGTGTCTTCTTTGTGGCATCATTCCCTCCAAAGCGAGCTTTAATGGCAACAAACATTGATTAAGCATCAACATACTGATTAAAGGTAAGTTGATGTTCATTGGGTAGTGCCATTAGCAGTAGACTTCGAGCCTTTACATCATTCTTTTTGCAAATCTTTTCTTCAACAGTAGAAGGCACAGTCATCTTTAATGCTGTTGATGGTCCAGATTCTGGTGCTATAACAGGAATAGGTACCCAAGAATTCCCATTTTCTATTACCTCCCATAAGGCATAATCTTGGATTTGAAAGTACTGTTTGATCCTTATCTCCCACATCTCATACTCCCTAAGTTTAAGCATGGGAAGCTTTGCCAACACATTATTCTGAGACTTTTCTAACTCCATTACCTCTAGATTAAAGTTTCTCAAAGCACAGGCTCTGATACCACTTGTTGATCCCACGCCTTGATTGATTCTTTACGTAGTAAAGAGTTTGTTACCTTGAAAGAATCTAAAATAACAAAGATTAAGACTTTGTATGTATACCAAAGTGTATGTGGAATCTACACTTTGATACTCTAGAGGTGTTTATCAATGAAACAATGATAACCAAACAAACAATGAACAATGAACCAAACTGCTTCAATATTATCAGAATAATACGAGTACTCTTGTAGTACTGGGGTTACAAACCTTGAAGCTATTACAATCTTTCTCTAAACATATTTTTATCACTTGGAAGTATATCTATATTCTAAACATAGGATCTCCTTTTATCGAACACAAGGAGTCCTTTACAAAGATAACAACCTATCTTTTAGGATCAGTTACAATTCAAATATAACCATTCCGTAATAATCTCCATGCATCCTTATCTCTAATTCAGTAGCTTTGACCATCAGCAGTACCAACTCTTTCTACTAGCAGTATTAATTAACACTGGCAGTACTAAGTTTGTACTGGCAGTACTAACTCCATTAGTACTGTCAGTTATACCTCGGCAGTATTAACTCTTGTGAAGATTTATTCCTAACAATGCTAGGGCCAAAGAGCAGAAACAAGAAAAGATTTTCGTGGTTAGTATAACACCCCTAAAAAATCACATCAACACAACGGAATACCACTTTGGGGTGCTACTTCATAGTCCATACGTACAAGTCACAGAAAACGACCTCAAAAGAGACGTTTTAAATAAATTTCACATTTGATATATTAAAATTAGAGTTTACAAAGGATCCCATTTATAATGCAACAGAAAACATTTTTAAAATGTTTATTGAATGGTAATCAAGTTATTAAGCCTTCAAAAATATATATCCGCGTGACACAAATGCTCCCAATGCTCCACTTGAAAAATAATAACCTGAGAAAATACATGCTAAAACGTCAACAACAATGTTGGTAAATTCATAGGTTTAAGTAAAAGCAGTGTTAAAATAATTTAAGAAATATCTTAGTAAGAAAAGTAGCGTTACAACAATTAAAAGTATCAGTTCTGAAGTCCAAGCAGTGATTCAATAAATCAAGAAATGTTAAGGTAATCGAACAGTTTAGTGGACCACAAGATTTAAGTAATGGTAGACTATGAAACATATTCAGCAGTCCAAAATAGGTATTATTGCACTAAACTAATGACATCGAAGCCGTATTCGTAATTATAAGGGAATTGCACCAGTATTCGTAATTATAAGGGATTTGCACCAGTATTCGTAATTATAAGGGATTTGCACCAGTATTCGTGGCTCTTAGACAATAGCATTCAGGAAACGATCTGGATAACATACAATTTAAAACACTTGTGTCTAGAGTAAAACAATCATGTCTAAAATTCATGATTTCAAATATAGGTATTCAACGATCTCAAATCATGTAGTAAACAAATCAAGTTTTTGTAAGATAGTCATGTAACGCTTACGTATAGAAATTAATAAGTTTATTTAGTAAAACGAGCACGTATTCTCACACCAAAAACAGTTTATAAAAACCATTAAAAGAGAAAGAGTGGGGCTTTGAACTCACCTTGAGTGAACGAATCAACAAAGTAGATCAAAGAGTGAAAATGCGTCACGATAAGGACGGAATGCAACCTAATCTAACATAGGTCGAATAAGTACTAAGTACTATGAATAACTAAGACCATATATAATTCTATATAGCTACATCACCATCTAATTGTGTTTGTGAAATAATGTTTAAATTGAATTTGATAAATAATAATCATGTATTTGTTCTCGTATATTCGTATGAGTAGTTCAATCGCCTTTGTAAAATAATATTTATAAAGTTTAAAACATGTATAAATATAATTTAAGTGATTCTAAAATGTTTTGCAAAATTTTTTATTAAACACGAACCAACACTATTCATGTCAAGAATTAGTGTATATGTATAAAATAGTTCGTATCTTCCTCATTTTAAGACCGTTTTGTACGTTCTTTACGCCCACGCTTTCGTATATCAAAATATTATATTTTCATATTTTGAGTCCTCTGGTGAGCAGTACTTTTTATTGTTCATGGAGTTCTATAAAATTATTTTTATAAAATAAGTTGTCGTAAACCCGAAACGTCGTGTTTTATTCGTTATAGCTCCGTTTTTAGTGATTCTTTCGAGTACGTATTCGTAATTAAAAGTTCTATCATATTAATGATGCTTTCAAAATATATAAATCTGATATGAACAGTAACTTTTATAAAATTATTTTTATAAAAGTATTTATTATTGAAAACTTGCGAAATTCATAACTCCTTCGTTATTAATTGAAAATTTACGATTCTTATCATTTTGGAATTCTAAAAATATGTGTGATCTGAGAAAGATATACGTCTTTATATATCAAAGGTGAATCTCAAAGAGTTCTTATAAAATTTCTTTTATAAACGCGTTTATTATCGCGTAACTTGTAAATGCCATATCTTATTCGTTATAGATCCGTTTTTTGAGTTTTTTATATGCATACGATCCTTGTGGCATGTAGTATTTTATAAAATCATAAATTAAATAAGTTAAAAATTGATTTTGATCAGAAAGTTTATGGAGTTTTGATAAAATGTGTTTAAACCTTGATTTTACCCTTTTTAGTTTAGCCACTTTGTTACAAGTCCATTATAACACTTATTATCACATGTCTTACATCCTTAAGGTCTCTTGTCCATGATTAGTCCATATATTGTCTAAGATAACAAGTCCTCTCATTACTTTTAATCATAAACTTATTATGTGAACTTTTGATTTACTAGTTTATGTCATTAGCAACCATATAACATATGTAAAAGTATACAAAACCATGGTCACAAGTAACAATCTATTTTACAAGTTTAAAAGTATCCTAAATGGTGATGAGCCATATAAACATTATATATACACATAAAATCATAAGTATGAAAGGATTAGGGTTTTAGATAACCTTAAGTGAATGAGTAATGGATGGGGAAAACAAATCACACCCTTGTGATTTAAACCTTATCTTGAAAATAAAGAGTGAAAACCCTTGTTTTTCCAAATAAACTTTAACTTGCTTAAGCCTTGGAAATGCTTAATCAAGCCTTAAAAACACCTTGGGATATCTTTGAAATGATGTGAGAATACTTGAATAAGTGGTAGAAAAATTTATATGGATTGTGTATGTGGTTTTGAGTTGAGCCGTGGGTAGGGAGGAGCACAAAGAGAGGATTTTGTGTTGTTTTCACCAAGGAAAAGAGTGTATGTGTTTTCTATCTAGTTACAAGACTTATGTACATCCAAGACTAGTTAAAGACCACTTGTTGCAAGACCAAGACTAATGAAACATAGGGAGGGGTTTAAGGAAGGTCTTTGGTTAATTCTTGCTAAAAGTCTCATGGTTTAATGAGTTGTAGTTTGTACATATCAAGTTGCTAGTAAAAATGTGTGCTCTTTGTCTCTTTTTATTGTTGTTGCCTAGGGATGGGGGGGGGGGGGGGGGGGGGGGGGGGAGGGGGGGGGGGGGTGCGGGGGGGGGGGAGGGGGGGTGGGGGGGGTGGGGGGGAGGGAAAGACCAAGAACGATGCTTTTTTGAATCTTTGGTAAATATCTAATATTTTCTTGCACTTTTAATATGTAAAGGTAATGTAGAAATGTAATACTTGTAATGTATCTTATATATATATATATATATATATATATATATATATATATATATATATATATATATATATATATATATATATATATATATATATATATTACTACAACAAGTTTCTAGTTGATTATTTTATGTACAATATGACTAACAATGTTAATCATGGGTAAAGTTTAATAAAACTTTGGGTATTGGGTATAAAAATGGGTATTTGTTGAAGCGTAGAAAAAGTTTTGGTGGTTCCAGGTATGCCTAAACGTATTTTTTCGCGAAACGTAAATGTTTTACGTAACCAATAAAATAAAATATAAAAATTTGATTATTACTTTCATAAAAATAATATATTGCTTGCTTGATAAAAACTTTAAATTGGTTTGATGTCTGTTTACGTTAAATGTTGATTTTTAGTTTACGCGATTTAGCTAAACGTTGGAAATTTAAAGTGAACGCGTAGAAGTTGAAAATAAATAATTGGATGCTCTTTGATATACAATGTGTGAAAATGTGAGTTGTTAGAATCTACCCACCTTAAGGGAGCACCGTCTAGGTGCTCAATTTGGCTTATCGTCTCTGGTTTACTTGTGATGAGATGAGTGGATATACCTAGGTCATCGTTGAGGTTTCCAACGAAAGTTTGTATGAACAAAAGTCAAAGCATAAAGAATATGAGCGAATGGATTAAATGTCATGAGAATCTTCAAAAGGAAGGATAAAATACATGATTCGAAGAAAAAGCTACTGGAACAAAGAATTTAACAAGTCGTCAATTCTTAGAAGCGGTTAATGGTTCATTACTATTAGATTATCAAGTTTGGCGATCGATACATATTAAAAAAAATCCATATAACAAATCATGAGTCGAAAGAAGTTCATAGCCCAAAGGATGATTCATACGGACGAACACACGCTATGTCGGATAAACATAAGCCCATTCATTTATAATTTGTCACTTACAAAAAGAGGCGTCCCAATCCTTGTAAGTAAGGAATTATAAACTTATGGTTCGGTGACTTATAATTCCCTTATTCAAATAACAAGGCATCCCAATCCATTTCAATAAGGTGATTATAAATCGTCCTACTTAAGTATCGCCGGCACAAAACACGATATCAAAACAAGACCAGATGTTACATTAAGAAGAAGAAGTCTCCTTGGCGGCACGATTTTTCAAAATCATAAGAAGTAATGATAAGAATAATAAGACGTTAGCCAATCGTGTTTCAAAGGTAAGTGCCAACGGCGGCACGATCTAAGGTGACTAGTTAAAGTCGTACTCCCATCAACTAGAAGACTTCAAAACGATGGATTACGAAATCACATATGCGATTTAAAAGCATAAGAAGAGTGTTCAAACTCGGAGTCGAATGGTATAGTAATCAGTATTGGTGTTTGAGGGAGTAATTGAGAAATCAGAAAGTACGCGAAAATCAAAGTGATCAATATTTATATAACGAACAAATATAAGGTAAATAGTAAGACGTCATAAGATAGACGTAAGGGAGCGAAATCATAGCCAAGTTTTAAATACTCGCTAGCCATGCAATAGAAGTAGAGATGCAAAAGAGAGCATATAAGGAATCAAGGAGCATGCGCGCGCGGATATCGGATAAAACAAGGAGATACTCTAAAATTTGAAAAACATGGTCATAGTCTGGGTTTTGGAAATGACCCAGTTCCCTATGACCTGAGCTCTGATACCAATCTGTAACACCCCCAAAAAATCACATCAACACAGCGGAATACCACTTTGGGGTGCTACTTCATAGTCCATACGCACAAGTCACAGAAAACGACCTCAAAAGAGACGTTTTAAATAAATTTCACATTTGATATATTAAAATCAGAGTTTACAAAGGATCCCATTTATAATGCAACAGAAAACATTTTTAAAACGTTTATTGAATGGTACTCAAGTTATTAAGCCTTCAAAAATATATATCCGCGCGACACAAATGCTCCCAATGCTCCACTAGCAAAATAATAACTTGAGAAAATACATGCTAAAACGTCAACAATAATGTTGGTGAATTCATAGGTTTAAGTAAAAGCAGTGTTGAAATAATTTAAGAAATATCTTAGTAAGAAAAGTAGCGTTACAACAATTAAAAGTATCAGTTCCGAAGTCCAAGCAGTGATTCAATAAATCAAGAAATGTTAAGGTAATCAAACAGTTTAGTGGACCACAAGATTTAAGTAATGGTAGACTATGAAACATATTCAGCAGTCCAAAATAGGTATTATTGCACTAAACTCATGACATCGAAGCCGTATTCGTAATTATAAGGGAATTGCACCCAAGTTCGTAATTATAAGGGATTTGCACCAGTATTCGTAATTATAAGGGAATTGCACCAGTATTCGTAATTATAAGGGATTTGCACCAGTATTTGTAATTATAATGGATTTGCACCAGTATTCGTGGCTCTTAGACAATAGCATTCAGGCAACAATCTGGATAGCATACAATTTAAAACACTTGTGTCCATAGTAAAACAATCATGTCCAAAATTCACGGTTTCAAATATAGGTATTCAACGATCTCAAATCATGTAGTAAACAAGTTAAGTTTTTGTAAGATAGTCATGTAACGCTTACGTATAGAAATCAATAAGTTTATTTAGTAAAACGAGCACGTATTCTCACCCCGAAAACAGTTTTTAAAAACCATTAAAAGAGAAGGTGGGGCTATGAACTCACCTTGAGTGAACGAATCAACAAAGTAGATCAAAGAGTGAAAATGCGTCACGATAAGGACGGAATGCAACCTAATCCAACATAGGTCGAATAAGTACTAAGTACTATGAATAACTAAGACCATATATAATTCTATATAGCTACATCACCATCTAATTGTGTTTGTGAAATAATGTTTAAATTGCATTTGATAAATAATAATCATGTATTTGTACTCGTATATTCGTATGAGTAGTTCAATCGCCTTTGTAAAATAATATTTATAAAGTTTAAAATATGTATAAATATTATTTAAGTGATTCTAAAATGTTTCGCAAATTTTTTATTAAACACGAACCAACACTATTCATGTCAGGAATTAGTGTATATGTATAAAATAGTGCGTATCTTCCTCGTTTTAAGACCGTTTTGTACGTTCTTTACGTCCACGCTTTCGTATATCAAAATATTACATTTTTATATTTTGAGTCCTCTGGTGAACAGTACTTTTTACTGTTCATGGAGTTTTATAAAATTATTTTTATAAAATAAGTGGTCGTAAACCCGTAAACGTCGTGTTTTATTCGTTATAGCTCCGTTTTTAGTGATTCTTTCGAGTACGTCTTCGTAATTAAAAGTTCTATCATATTAATGATGTTTTCAAAATATATAAATCTGATATGAACAGTAACTTTTATAAAATTATTTTTATAAAAGTATTTATTATCGAAAACTTGCAAAATTCATAACTCCTTCGTTATTAATTGAAAAATTACGATTCTTATCATTTTGGAATCCTAAAAATATGTGTGATCTGAGAAAAATATCCATCTTTATATATCAGAGGTGAATCTCAAAGAGTTTTTATAAAATTTCTTTTATAAACGCGTTTATTATCGCGTAACTTGTAAATGCCATATCTTATTCGTTATAGATCCGTTTTCAAGTTCTTTATATGCATACGATCCTTGTGACATGTAGTATTTTATAAAATTATAAAATAAATAAGTTAAAAATTGATTTTGATAAGAAAGTTTGTGGATTTTTGAAAAAATGTGTTTAAACCTTGATTTTACCCTTTTTAGTTTAGCCACTTTGTTACAAGTCCATTACAACACTTATTATCACATGTCTTACATCCTTAGGGTCTCTAGTCCATGATTAGTCCATATATTGTCCAAGATAACAAGTCTTCTCATTACTTTTAATCATAAACTTATTATGTGAACTTTTGATTTACTAGTTTATATATATATACTTTTATACATAAACGACAAGTGTACAATACTTATACTTCCTTTATAACATGTCATTAGCAACCATATAACATATGTAAAAGTATACAAAACCATGTTCACAAGTAACAATCTATTTTACAAGTTTAAAAGTATCTTAAATGGTGATGAGCCATATAAACATTATATATACACATAAAATCAAAAGTATGAAAGGATTAGGGTTTTAGATAACCTTAAGTGAATGAGTAATGGATGGGGAAAACAAATCACACCCTTGTGATTTAAACCTTATCTTGAAAATAAAGAGTGAAAACCCTTGTTTTTCCAAAGAAATTTTAACTTGCTTAAGCCTTGTAAATGCTTAATCAAGCCTTCAAAACACCTTGGGATATCTTCGAAATGATGTAGAATACTTGAATAAGTGGTAGAAATTTTTTTATGGATTGTGTATATGGTTTTGAGTTGAGCCGTGGGTAGGGAGGAGCACAAAGAGAGGATTTTGTGTTGTTTTCACCAAGGAAAAGAGTGTATGTATTTTCTATCTAGTTACAAGACTTATGTACATCCAAGACTAGTCAAAGACCACTTGTTGCAAGACCAAGACCAAAGAAACATGGGGAGGGGTTTAAGGAAGGTCTTTGGTCAATTCTTGCTAAAAGTCTCATGATTTAATGAGTTGTAGTTTGTACATATCAAGTTGCTAGTAAAAATGTGTGCTCTTTGTCTCTTTTTATTGTTGTTACCATGGGATGGGGGGTGACCAAGTATTTGTTTTTGATCTTTGGTAAATATCTAATATTTTCTTTCACTTTTAATATGTAAAGGTATAATGAATTAAAAGTAAAACTTTTAGATGTAACATATATATAATATATATAAAGTGTAATATCAAAATATATATATATATATATATAAAAAAATATTATATAATTATAATATAATATATATATATATATTTATAAATATAATATATATATATATATATATATAGTACTAAAATATAGAAATATATATATATATATTACGACAACAAGTTTCTAGTTGCTTATTTTATGTACAATATGACTAACAATGTTAATCATGGGTAAAGTTTAATAAAACTTTGGGTATTGGGTATAAAAATGGGTATTTGTTGAAGCGTAGAAAAAGTTTTGGTGGTTCCGGGTATGCCTAAACGTATTTTATAGTGAAACGTAAACGTTTTACGTAACCAATAAAATAAAATATAAAAATTTGATTATTACTTTCATAAAAATAATATATTGCTTGCTTGATGAAAACTTTAAATTGGCTTGATGTCCGTTTACGTTAAATGTTGATTTTTAGTTTACGTGATTTAGCTAAACGTTGGAAATTTAAAGTGAACGCGTAGAAGTTGAAAATAAATAATTGGATGTTTTTTGATGTACAAGGCGTGAAAATGTGAGTTGTTACAGTTAGAGACTTTCCTGAAGTATTTCTAGATGATCTATCAGGATTACCACACACCCGAGAAATCAAATTTCATATTGAGTTAATCCCTAGAGCAATACGGTTGCGAAATGTCCTTATCGATTGGCACCTTCTGAAATGGAGGAGTTGTCGGGTCAACTCAAAGAAATCCAGGACAAAGGTTTCATTTGACCGAGCTCATCGCCTTGGGGAGCACCGATATTATTTGTCAAAATAAAGGATGGTTCCTTTAGAATGTGTATTGACTACAGAGAGTTGAATAAGTTGACCATCAAGAATCGTTATCCACTCCTTAGGATAGACGACCTATTCGATCAACTTCAAAGATCACAATACTTCTCTAAGATAGATCTTAAGTCCGGATACCATCAGCTGAGAGTGCACGAGGATGACATTTCAAAGACTATATTTAGAACTCGTTATGGGATTTTGAGTTCACAATAATGCCCTTTGGTCAGACTAACGCACTAGTGGTATTTATGGACTTGATGAACCGAGTGTGTAGACCTTATCTAGACAAGTTTGTGATAGTGTTCATAGATGATATCTTGATCTACTCTAAGACTAGGGAAGAGCATGAATTGCACCTAGGATTAGTCTTGGAAGTACTCAAGAAGGAGAAATTGTATGCTAAGTTTTCCAAGTGCGAATATTGGTTGCAAGAAGTACAGTTTCTTGGACATGTGATTAATGGTGATGGTATTCATGTAGACCCTAGTAAGATTGATGATGTTAAGAATTGGGAAGCCCCTAGAACTTCGTCCAAAGTTTGTTCATTTCTAGGCTTAGCAGGGTATTACCATCGATTCATTAAGAATTTCTAGAAGATCGCTAAGTCACTTACCATATTGACTCAGAAGTGTAAGATATTTGATTGGGGTGAGAAGCAGGAATTGGCGTTTCAAACTTTAAAGGATAAGTTGTGTAACACGCCTGTTCTAGCTCTCTTTGTTGGACCTGAAGACTTTGTAGTGTACTATAATGCATCAGGCCCAGGATTAGGTTGTGTGTTGATGCAAAAGGGTAAGGTGATAGCATATGTATCTAGGCAGTTAAAAATCCATGAGAAGAATTACACCACCTATGATTTGGAGTTGGGTGCGGTTGTATTTGCTCTCAAGATCTGGAGACACTACTTGTACAGGACAAAGAGTGTCATATATACCGATCATAAGAGTCTTCAACATATCTTTAACCAAAAGGAACTGAACATGCGTCTGTAACACCCCGCCCAAACAACAATTTGGGTTGCGCAGAGGAAATGAACATTTGGGGGTTACTAAATAGCATCCATCACCACAAATATAGAATCCGACCTAAATAAGACGTTTAAACAACATGTTTTCTATATTATTCAGAGTTAAAATGCGTAGGTCCTCACAGAATCGTAACCACCATCCAGTACAACATTTGAAAGACAATTGTTCAAATAAAAGACATTGCTTTTAAGACATCACAAATGATATTGTTTTTGAAAGACCGAAACACACAAGAAGTCTTTCCATAAAATCCATCATCATACACGCACGACACCTCCACGCCAACGTTGCCTTCAGCCTTGGTTACCTGGGATAAAACATGCTTAAAACGTCAACAACAAAGTTGAGTGAAATTCATAGAGTTTAAAGTAATCAATAAGTAATAGCTTTGAACACATAATTAGTTCTCGGAAAAATAAAGCAACAAATGCAATGTATAGCAACTTGTTTTATTTCACGCATTAAGCTCATGACACCGAACGTTAACAGTACATATGGCATTTCATATGTTTAAGTGCCCTAAATAAGGTATTATTGTCATATACCTTTTTTATTTCTAATAACAAAATGTCCGTTTAACAGGGTGTTCATAAGGATTCAAACCTCGGACAGGGATGTCAAACCTAATAGATCTATTTAATACATTAGCGTTCACCTCGCAAGGCAATTAACAATTCATGAATTAAAGGACTTCGACAATAGCAACTTATGCAGAAATTATCTCGTAATCGGGTTAAGCATACCATAAAATCATATGTGTTCGATTTATAAAACAAACATGTATCTCCCTCGCGGGTTTAAAACATTTAAAACAGTTCAAAAGCGAGGCTATGAACTCACCTTAAGCAAAGATCTAATCAATCAAATTAACAAGCGCAATTAAACTTCACGTCTCAACCGCGACCTATATAGTACATATATGGTGGTACGTGACTAATAGTATATTAAATCATATATTGCATACTTATATATATATATATATACATATATATGTATGTATACATATATATGTATGTATACATATATATGTGTATACATATATATATATATATATGTATATATATATATATATATATATATATATATATATATATATGTATATATATATATATATGTATATATATATATATATATGACTTCGACAATAGCAACTTATGCAGAAATTATCTCGTAATCGGGTTAAGCATACCATAAAATCATATGTATTCAATTTATAAAACAAACGTGTATCCCCCTCGCGGGTTTAAAACATTTAAAACAGTTCAAAAGCGATGCTATGAACTCACCTTAAGCAAAGATCCAATCAATCAAATCAACAAGCGCAATTAAACTTCAGGTCTCAACCGCGACCTATATAGTACATATATGGTGGTACGTGACTAATAGTATATTAAATCATATATTGCATACTTATAAAATATATATATGATAATAAATATATATATGATGTATGTAATATATATATATTATATATATAAATAATATATAAGTTAGTATATAAAATATATATATATGTACTGAAGTATATTATCAGTAGTATATATATATATATATATATGTATTAATATATATATATATATAAATATATATATATATATATATATATATATAAATAATATATATAGCGCCTAAATAAGGTATTATTGTCATATACCTTTTATATTTTTAATAACAAAATGTCCGATTGACAGTGGTTCACAATATTCAACCTCGTACATTATGACAAACCCAATAGATCTATTAAATGCATTAGCATTCACCTCGCAAGCAATTAACAAATCAAGAATTAAGGACTTTAGACAATAGCAACTTATGCAAAATTATCTCGTAATCGGGTCCCAACAATACCATTAAATTCAGATTTTTCGAATTAAAAAAACAAACATGTATCCCCCTCGCTGGAATTAAAACATTTAAAACAGTTCGAAAGAGAGCAATGAACTCTCCTTAAGAAGGATCCCAATCAATCAATCAACAAGCGCCATAAAACTCAATGTCTCAACCCACCTATAATAGTACATATATGTGGAACGTTTACTAATCGTAAAATTATATTCAAATAAATTGATACTTATATCTCATATATATATATAAAATAAATATAAAGAAGTATATATAATATATATATATTATATATTATAATATAAAGGATGGGATCATGAGAAAATCTACATTTCGGTGGAAAACCCAAAAACTCAGAAAACCAAACAAATGCCCTAAAAAAATCAAACATATGCCCTAATTATTTTCAGGCTAAAATTGATATTTTCAGGCAAATATGACCACGAATTACCTCTCTAGTAAAAACCCAAAAAAACCAAACTATGCCCTAAAAAACTAAACAGTATTCCCTAATAAATCATTTATATAGCCTGCAAAAAATTAGGGCATCTGTTTTGTTTATGCGTTTTTTACGGACATTTATATCGAGGCAAATTTGCCTGAAAAACCAATTTTGTCTGAAAAATTTGGGCATAGGTTTGGTTTTTTTAGGGCATCTGTTTGGTTTTCTAAGTTTTCTAGCAAAATATGGTTTTCCCTAGAACCCATCCCTATATATATGTGTAATAATATATATATATCAATCAAATCAACAAGCGCAATTAAACTCATGATCTCAACTCGCGACCTATATAGTACATATATGGTGGAACGAGTCAAATATATATTAAATCATATATTCCATACTTATATATATATATATGTATGTATATATATATATATGTATGTATATATATATGTATGTATGTATATATATAATAGTAAAAAAAGTATGTAAAATATATATATATAAGTATATATAATATATATATTGTTATGTATAAATATATATTATATAAGTATGTATATATATAATTAATGTATATATATATATATATATATATATAATATATATATATATATATATACATATATATATATATATATATATATATATATATATAGCCCTAAATAAGGTATTATTGTCATATACCTTTTATATTTCTAATAACAACATGTCCGTTTGACAGTGTGTTCACAAGGATTCAAACCTCGGACAGGGATGTCAAACCCAATAGATCTATTTAATGCATTAGCATTCACCTCGCAAGGCAATTAACAATTCATGAATTAAGGACTTTGACAATAGCAACTTATGCAGAAATTATCTCGTAATCGGGTCCAGCATACCATAAAATCATATGTGTTCGAATTATAAAACAAACATGTATCCCCCTCGCGGGTTTAAAACATTTAAAACAGTTCGAAAGAGAGGCTATGAACTCACCTTAAGCAAAGATCCAATCAATCAAATCAACAAGCGCAATTAAACTTCATGTCTCAACCGCGACCTATATAGTACATATATGGTGGTACGTGACTAATAGTATATTAAATCATATATTGGATACTTATATATATATGTATATATATATATATGTATATATATATATATATATATGTATATATATATATATGTATATATATATGGGGATGGGATCATGAGAAAATCTAATTTCGGTGGAAAACCCAAAAAACTCAGAAAAACCAAACAAATGCCCTAAAAAAATCAAACATATGCCCTAATTTTTTCAGGCTAAAAATTGTTTTTTCAGGCAAATATGACCTCGATTTACTCTCTGTAAAAACCCAAAAAAACCAAACAGATGCCCTAAAAAACTAAACAGATGCCCTAAAAAATCTTTTATATAGCCTGAAAAAATTAGGGCATCTGTTTGGTTTTTGAGTTTTTTACAGACATTATATCGAGGCCATATTTGCCTGAAAAACCAATTTTTTGTCTGAAAAATTTGGGCATAGGTTTGGTTTTTTTAGGGCATCTGTTTGGTTTTCTAAGTTTTCTAGCAAAATATGGTTTTCCCTAGAACCCATCCCTATATATATGTGTATATATATATATATATCAATCAAATCAACAAGCGCAATTAAACTTCAGGTCTCAACCGCGACCTATATAGTACATATATGGTGGTACGTGACTAATAGTATATTAAATCATATATTATTATCGCTTTGACACACTCGTTCATATTACCACGTTTCTTACAAAGTTTCCATTTTTAGAAAGCTTGCCGAAAGTAAGGATAAAATAATCCAAACTTAGCATTTTCATCATAATTTAAACCCCCGCTTAAAAACACTACGAACCCTTTGCTTTTAAAGTTAGATTCAAAAATTTTACGCAAGTTTGACTTTCAAAAGTCAAACTTCATAGTTGACTTTTTACCCAAAAATTTACCAAACTTGACTTGGCCGTAAAATCTTCGTTTTTTGGAGTTATGTTGAATCCCACTCTAGATAGATCTTTACTGCCTGTTAAGGGTGGTGATTAACCTATGTAATCACAAGCTAATCACAAGAGAGACTCTTGCTTTGAAAATCTAATTACTAAGCGGAAAAAAAGACACAACCTAATATGAAGAACATGACTAATAAAAACTAAAGATACTTCTATGGATTTCTATTAATAAATAAGTAGAATAGAATTTTGTTTTCTGAGATTGCTTACAATTCCCTAACCCATGGGTTTTTATAGAGGTGAAACCCTAAACAGCATTTACTCAAAACGCGTGAGATTGATATGCATTAATATTTTCCTTATTTAGCTCATGCATATCCTCATCTCTAACTAACTAAAATCATATCCTGGAATAACTATTTGACTCTACCAGGACTAACTATTCTACCAGTAGTAACTAAACTTGGCATACCAGGACTAACTATGATAATAACCTTACCAGCAGGAACTACATACCTGCCAGTAGGAACTACTACTCTACCAGTAGGAACTACATACCTACTAGTAGAAACTAAGTATTACAAATATTTCTAATAATCCTCCCCTAAACTAGAATTTAACTATGTTAATTTCCAGTTTCTAGATAGATCTTCAGTCTTGAACCTTGAGGATTGAAATATAAACTTTACTACTTTACAGTAACATCCAATCTGCTTGAGGCTTGACTTGAACACATGAAACATCTGCACATATTTGTATTTCTTCATACAAACACCTTCAAAAGACTAATGATGATGAGCATTGAACATTAAGCAGATCTTGGGTCAAGCAGATTGGTCTTCATAGCCTTGGAAACGAACATCAAAAGTCTTGTTGAACTTGAACAGCAAAAGGCAGCAACGTTAAAGAAGCAGCAAGAAAACTTGAACTAGCAACAGACTTTGGAAGCACCTCAGCTACATGAGTAGATTTGATAACCTTAACTAAGTATCTACTCCACATCTTGGGCTAGCTAATTCTATGGAGGAATCACCATCACCCTGGTGATTAGTAACCCAGTCCCCAACTCTTAGAACATGAATCAATGGTGAATTAGAATACCTTTATTTACCCTAATGATTTTTTGGCAATCATCATAGGCCATGAATGATATTATATGTCTTTACCCTGTAGCTGTATTGCTCATTACCAGCCACACTCTTTGTTGTGATAACAAGGTGATGTTGATTACCCTAATAATTTTTAGGCAAATTGTCAGCTATTAATGGATTTGTTAAAGTCTTACCAAAGTCTTTTGCATTTGAGACTGAGCCAATCCTTTGGTTCCCAATAAGAGGTAAATTCCATGGTGGATTGATGACCATTTAACTCTCAGTAAAAGAAGATGTGTTATTTAAATACCTTATATTTGAGCAAACTATTCAAAGCTATCAACGGAATTTGAGATCACCCCAGATCGTACCCTCATTGGTGACTCCCAACATCTATATTGTCTGTGAGACTGGATGAGTTGAACACCAAATTTGTTGTGTGGTGGTTAAACCAACAACCAAACCTTAAAAATAGTTTAACTTTAGGACCAATGTGGTGCTGAAACAAAATCAACAATGCACACAAAGAATCAAAACTTATTTGAACATATTACCAAACAAGTCATTTCCAAAATCCTTTTAACAAAACACTTTTGTTACTAAACAAAAAGTTAAAAACCAATTAAGACTAAACTACAACAAAATAAGTTAATATCAAAATAATACACAATTTTATTAAAAACTAACTTTTTAGAAATTTTTACAACAACAGTCCTCCCCTTGGACTCAAATCCTCCCCTCAATCATAGTATCTATGGATTGAGCATCCCAATGTTAACCACAAGATGAGTAAACCTAGGTCCAACAAATGCCTTGGTTACAACATCCAGTGTAGGAGTTCTGATTGTCCCTTTTCCAGTAATCCTACCTTCACCACCTCTAAAAGTCACTTTTCCTCCTTGAAATTCTTGAAAGTCATCCAGTCTTTCCATGTTACCTGACATACTTCTAGAACAACCACTATCAAAGATCCCTTCATCTTCAGCATCTGAATAAGGATTTTCTTACAATTTACAACATGGGAAAAGTTAGTGTCTAAGGGGGACCCACGCCCTTTATGACTTGGGTCTGCCTTGTGGATCTAAAAAGGTTGTCCATGAAGTTGTGTGAGATCCACTATTGTTCTTGGGTACCTAGTATAAACCTTTTCTATGTGTTTTCCAAGAACAACCTGCTGAGGGCTTAACAGCAGTTGCCCATCTCACCCCACCATATTGCATATGATTATAATACATTTGAGGTACATATGATGTATAAGTCTGAAAATAAGAACTTGTAGGTCTAATTAAATGGTGCATAGGTCTAGCAGTACTTTTCTACCAACCAGAAGTTACTGATGGAGAATATCCTCTATCAGTAGGAACTGGAAAAGGCCTATTTTGCCAACCAGTAGGAACTGGTGCAGACACCTTTAGCTTACCAGTAAGAACTGGTCGTGGACTAGCAAGAGGAATGTTTACTTTGCCAGTCCTAAGAAGTACAACTTGTGGGATAAACTGATTTTGATGATTAACATTTTTCTGACTATTTACAGGTCCCACCCCATTACCAACAGTCTTATTAGCCATTTGTTTCTCATAAAAATCACAATCCTTAATAAGATGAGTACTACTACCACATACAAAACATAACTTAGAAACAGATGAAGCATTTTTCCTAAAATGACCTGCCTTTTTATTAAAATAACCATTCTTATTACAAGAAGTCCTAGAAGTGTTTCCATTCTTATCAGAACTATTACAAGAGAAACTAGGTAATTCCTGAACATTAATGGTTTCTTGGATAGGTGTTACAACATTGGACTCAATCTCAGCCTCACTCTCAGATGTGGATATACTGGAAGTAGATGCACAGGAGGTAGAATCATTTGACTTGGGCTCTGAAGATTTGACACTAGAATCACTGGAGGCAAAGTCATTTGTGTTGACCTCTGAAGACTTGTCACTGTTATCACAAGAGACAAAGTCATTAGACACAGAATTAGAGTCACCAGAGGTTGAGGACTTTGTACCATAAGACATTTGTGATTCATCTAAGTCAGTGTGATCTGATAGAGGAGTGTAGTCTCCAGAGAGAGGTGGAGGCACAACTTTCATACTATCAGTTTTGGCAAACCTATTGAAATGAGGTCTACCTTCCACTTCTTCAGAGTTAGTGGTAAATACACTAAATGCAGAGTCATCCCATCCTAACTCATTTTCTCCTATATAGTTATTAAATCCCAAACCCACTTTTGTTCTAACAGACATGGAACTATCAATTAATCTGAACAAGTTTTTGGAAGAGGTTCTCCACTTTTCAATTTGTACTAAGTGATTATCAAGTTTTGTCTGTAATTCTTTCTTAGCAGTCTCAGCAATAGCATTTATTCTTTCAGAATGTTTTAGCAGATTAGTTGTATTTTCTAGTTCAATAGACAACACCCTAATCTTGTCTTCAAGTGTCAATTGATTTTTCTGAAGAACTCTCTTTTGTTTTTCCAATGTTTTAAGTGAGTTCTTATAAGCTTAAACTTGTATAAAATATTCACTATTTTGTTCATTAAGTTCATTATACTGCTTTTGATGTTCATTATACTTATTGTCACAACCAAAAGGGTAGTTATGTACCTCATAAGTGACACCCATGAGAGCAAATTCTCTAACATCACCAATTTTGAACTCTAAATTTTTTTGCTTCAGCATAGACTTTCTCATCTTCTTGGATTAGACATTTCCACCAAACCTAGCTTTGACTGCATTCCATATATCCCTTGCATCATCCATATAATGAAAATCAGCCACATGATCATCAGGAATAGACTGAAGCAAGGTAGTTCTTGCCTTTGATTCCCTCTGAAAAGCAATGTGTTCATCTACAGTCATTGGGGGAAGAATAATGACCCGTCCATCATGATCTCTTCCAGTCCTTTTCAAGCTATTGCCATTTTGAATCACCTTCCAGATATTCATATCATTGTTTGTGATCCAGTATTCCATCTTCATAGCCCAGACCTCATACTCATCCTTCTTCAAATAAGGAAACTTTGCATTGTTGTTTGAGACAGTGGTAATGATTTGAGGTTGAATGTTTTGTTGTTGTTGAGGAATGGTGGCTTCACTATGAACACTAGCATCATCGCTTTCATTGTCAGACCCTGCCATTTTAAAGGTGTAGAGAGGTGTTTGGTTGTGAGGTTTATAAGGATCTTAAATCTAGGAATATTCTTCTTACGAGAGACTCTCAACAAGCTTTGATACCACTTGTTGAATCCCACTCTAGATAGATCTTTACAGCCTGTTAAGGGTGGTGATTAACCTAATGAATCACAAGCTAATCACAAGAGAGACTCTTGCTTTGAAAAGCTAATGTCTACGCGGAATATAGACACAACTAATAAGAATAACATGACTAATAAAAACTAAAGATCCTTTTATGGATTTCCATTAATGAATAAGTAGAATAGAATTGTGTTTTCTGAGATTGCTTACAATTCCCTAACCTGTGGGTTTTTATAGAGGTGAAACCCTAAACAGCATTTACTCAAAACGCGTGAGATTTATATGCATGGATATCTTCCTTATTTAGCTCAAGCATATCCTCATCTCTAACTAACTAAAATCATATCCTGGAATAACTATTTGACTCTACCGGGACAAAGTATTCTACCAGTAGGAACTAAACTTAGCCTACCAGGACTAACTATGATAATAACCTTACCAACAGGAACTACATACCTGCCAGTAGGAACTACTACTCTACCAGTAGAAACTACATACCTACTAGTAGAAACTAAGTATTATAAATATTCCTAACAAGTTACAAGGCCCACCTTATATCAAAACGAACCTTAGAACATCCTTTATCATATTCAAAAGCCTAATTTAGATTTCAAGAATTTCTCGACATGCCATGGTCAAGTCAAACTTTCTGGTCAACAAAAGTCAACCCAAAGTCATACAAAAACCCAATTTTAGCAAAATCCAACCATTTCATCATGTTTAACTAGCCTAAAAACATGTACAAAAACTATCAAACATATGTCCATACTTGATTATACTTTCAAATCAATTTGCACTTGAATCATATAGCTACAATTATATATATGTAATAATCATCTAATTAAGCAACAAGTAAACATAAACATGTGCTCACAATGCTATAACAAAGATCAAATTTTGTTTCCCCTTGGAACTTAGAATTGGACGAACCACATAGACCAACCAAACAAACCTTTCAAACCAAACCACTTCAATATAACTACAATCTAGCTACAAGAAACACTTCCTTATACACCAAATCAATAGAAATTGACCAAAAATTAAACTTTTACAAAACTCATTGCATGTAAGGTTTCTTTAGTGGGATTTGTAGACGATTGAACAAGGAATAATATGGTGATAATTGATTGTAATGCATGTAAGTAAATAATTTGATATGGCAATGTTTGTGTGTGTGTGTGTGTGTGACTTCAAACGGACAAGGGGGGAGGGAGGAACAAGAAATGTGATTTTTGGAAAAGAAATGGAAGTGTGTATGTATATTTGTATATATAGAAAAGAACTTTGAGCTTTTGACAACTTTAACCCCTCCTTTCACAAGTCCTTGCAAAGTTAATACAAAATGGTTATATTGTCACACTTAGCAGGCCATTCAAACACGGGTCACCATATTTTGTAAAATTTTTATTCCGTCCCACTAAATATAGCTTAAAACCTTTACTAAAACGTTAAACCTTGCAATACATGACCTTTAGACATGGTTTTTACAAAAACTCGGGGAAACGCCTAAAAATACAAAAATGACATATTTACGCTCTCGGAGCATAAAAATAAATTTTTCGACCTTCTTAAACACTAAAGACAAGTAGAAACCAAATCACGTAATGAAATTACCTAATAAATGATGATTCTCATCAAACCTTATATAACACAAACGACTATAATTATTTACGTATAAAAATATAAACGTCGTAGTTTGGGATAAACGTTGACCTGAAACTCGGGTTGTTACATTCTCCTCACCTTTAGGGAGTGACGTCCCGGCACTCAGCACGTTGTATCCACCTTCTTCGCTTCGTCCTTACTTATAAAAAGATGAGGGTACTTCTTCTTAATCTGATCCTCACGTTCCCAAGTAAATTCTGGACCCCTTTACGAATTCCAACAAACTTTAATGATAGGTATCTGACTTTGCTTCAGTCACTTAACTTCTCTATCAACAATCTCTACCGGTTCATCAATCATATGCAACTTATCATCAAGCAGAATCTCTTCCATTGGAACAACAACGTTACCTTCCGCTAAATAGTTTTTGAGATTCGAAACATGAAATGTACTATGAATCTATTTCAATCTTCAAGCAACTCTAATGTATAAGCCACAGGACCAACTCTAGACAAAATCTTGAATGGCCCAATTTAACGTGGATTTAACTTTCTGCGCTTTCCAAATCGCACAGTGCCCTTCCATGGCGACACCTTGAGTAATATCATATCACCAACTTCAAACTCTAATAGCTTAAGTCTCTTATCCGCGTAACTTTTCTGGCGACTACGAGCAGTTAACAAACGGTTCTTAATTTGAACAATCTTCTCAATCGTATCACGAATCAACTCTGGACCAGTGAGTTGGCTATCCCGAACCTCACTCCAGCATACAGGCGATCTACACTTTCTTTCATACAAAGCTTCATATGGTGCAGCCTTAATACTTACGTGATAACTATTGTTGTACGAGAACTCGACCAATGGTAAATGGTGATCCCAACTACTTCCGAAGTCAATCACACAGGCACGCAACATATCTTCTAGCGTTTGTATTATCCTTTTACTTTGACCATCTGTTTGAGGGCGGTAAGCAGTACTCATATCCAAATTCGTCCCCAACGCTTCCTGAAGCGATCTCCAGAAATTAGACGTAAAATGGCTATCTTGATCTGAAATAATCAAAATAGGTTCACCATGCCTACACATAATTTCCTTCAAATACAATAGCGTGAGTTTCTCCATACTATCCATTTTCTTCATTGGCAGGAAATGAGATAATTTGGTTAGTCGGTCGACAATAACCTAAATCGTATCATACCCACTTGGCGTTCTCGGCAGTCCACTCACAAAACCCATAGTAATTCTTTCCCACTTCCAAACTGGAATCTCAGGTTGTTGCAGCAATCCAGACAGTTTCTGATGCTCAGCCTTAACTTTCGCATAAGTTAAACACTTGCTAACATACGTAGCGATATCAGCTTTCATATTTGGCCACCAATACAACAACTTTAAATCTTGATACATCTTGTCTGATCCTGGACGGATAGAATACTTAGACTTATGTGACTCATGCATGATCAAATTCCTCAATCTACCATATCGCGGTAACCAAACACGATTCCTAAAACAACATGTTCCATTGGGGCAAAACTCGAATATTGGCTGTATCAATCTTCCTAAATTCTCTTTCCTTACATACTTCTTTTTCATCGCTTCCTTTTGAGCTTCACGAATCTGCTTAGGTATATTATTGTGAACAGTCATAATCAAAGCTCAAACACGTAATGGCTTATCTCTTACCTTCCGACTTAAGGCGTCAGCCACAACATTCCCCTTTCCCGGATGATACTGTATCTCACAATCATAATCACTCAGAAACTCAATCCACTTTTGTTGTCTTAAGTTTAACTCTTTCTGATTCAGGATATATATGTAGGCTCTTGTGATCGGTGAAAACCACACATTTCGTTCCATACAAATAATGTCTCCACAATCTAAGAGTGAAATAAACGGCTCCTAACTCCAAATCGTGAGTAGCATAATTCTCTTCATTGACTTTCAATTTCTAAAAGCATATGTTATCACCTTCTTTCTTTGCATCAACACGGCTCCATAACCCTTAAGAGATGCGTCACAATACACCACGAAATCTTCCTTTCCATCGGGTAGCGCTAAAATCGGTGCAGTATACAACTTCTGCTTCAACATTTGAAAAGCTTCTTCTTCTTTACTTCCCCATTCGTATTTCTTATTTTTCTAAGTCAACCTAGTCAGCAGCTTAGAAATCAAAGAAAACCCTTCAATAAACCTTCGATAGTAGCCAGCCAAACCAAGAAATTGTCTCACCTCTGTTGGCGTCTTCCGTGCAGTCCAACTCTTAATGGCTTCGACCTTTGAAGGATCAACATGAACACCACTACAATCAATCACATGGCCTAGAAATTGTATCAAATCTAGCCAAAAATCACACTTCAAAAACTTGGCGTACAACTTCTCCTTTTTAAGCAGCTCCGAAACAATCTTTAAATTCTCCTCATGCTCTTCTTCGTCCTTTGAATAAATCAAAATATCATCAATGAACACTATGACAAACTTATCAAGATAAGGCTTGCATACTCGTTTCATCAAGTCCATAAACACAGCAGGCGCATTAGTCAATCCAAACAGCATTACTTGGAACTCAAAGTGACCATACCGAGTTCTAAATGCAGTAATCAGAATGTCTTCCTCTTTAATGCGTAACTGGTGATATCCTGATTACAGATCGATCTTATAATACACGTTAGAACCTTGCAGTTGGTCAAATAAATCATCAATTCTCGGAAGAGGATAACGATTCTTGATGGTCAACTTGTTCAACTCGCGATAATCTATACACATTCTAAAAGATCCATCTTTCTTCTTCACAAACAAAATTGGTGCTCCCTATGGCGATGAACTAGGACGAATAAATCCTTTCTCTAACAACTCTTTCAATTGTATCGACAATTCCTTCATCTTAGACGGTGCCAATCTATACGGTGCACGTGCAACAGGTGCAGCTACCGGCACTAGATCAATTCGAAACACAACTTGCCTTGGTAGTGGTAGTCCTGGCAACTCCTCAGGAAACACCTCAGGAAAGTCACAAATCACTGGCACGTCTTCCAATCGTTTCTCCTTCGACTTCTTCTCCGTCATGTGTGCCATAAACAAATGACAACCTCGCTTGACGTACTTACGGGCCTTAATACACGAAATGACCTTCAAACGTGACACACCTTTGTCACCTTCGACTATCAATGTCTTGTTCCCATATGGTATACGAACAATTTTCTCGCTACAGACGATAACGGCGTCGTACTTGACAAGCCAATCCATACCGATTATGATATCGAAAGTACCAAGCTCAATCGGCATAAGATCGATTTCGAAAATATGGTTCACTAAACTTAAAGTGCAACCTTTCAAAACAGTATTCGTAACTAACTACCCTTCCGTCAACTAACTCTACTTCATAACTATCCTCTATTTTAATCAGTTTGATATCAAGCAATGAACTAAATCTGGTGTTTACAAAACTACTATCGAAACCTGAATCAAATAAAACAGAAGCATAGCGGTTATTTAGCAGAAACGTACTAGTAACCACATTCGGACCCTTTGGCTCAACATCCTTAATAGCATAAGCTCGACCACGAACATCTATAACTTTTTCTTGCTTAACCTTCTTCGGATATTGGTTCCTAGTATGACCTTGCTCACTACAATCATAACAATTCTGAATAGGCTGAGTGTTAGCACTCATAGCAACACTATTCTCCTTACAATACCTCGACTTGTGTCCAACCTTTCCACACTTATGACATTTAATCGTACAAGGACCAACATGACGAGTAAAACAACGTTCACACAAAGGAGGTTTCCCATCAGTAGGAGCAGTAACCATGGCTCGCGCATAACCTTGCTTTTGGTTATTCTTTAAAGCTTGACATGAGTTATCCCTTTGATTTCCATTACCACTACTACTTCCACCTTGAAGGCTCTCCTATTTTCGCTTCTTTCCTTCTAAAATTCTTTCATTTCTAGCTTGCGATTTCTGCTCCATCAACTTATGAGCCATACGAACAGCTTCATTCAAATCAGCAGGCTTAGACGATGTTACTTCTCCCTTGATGTTATCTGTTAACCCCTGGATATAAGCATCAACTTTTACCCTTTCTGGTTCAACATTCTCGGATACATCAATGCAAGCTCATTAAACCTCTAAGTATACGTAACAATGTCATACTCCTTGATCTTTAAGTTCCATAACTCGTGCTCCAAATGTTTGATTTCCTATATCGAACAAAACTCATCAGTCATCAATTACTTCATCTCAGTCCAAGGCATTTGGTTTACAGTCCCTAAACCTAAGGTTGCAATCTTAGAATTCCACTATGTTAAAGTCGGACCTTCCAATGTAGCAGCAGCAAACTTAACCTTCTTATCCTCTGTGCATTTACTGATTCCAAAAACACTCTCAGTTTTCTCGAACCATCTTTGCAATTCAATAGCTCCTTCAATTCCATGAAAGACAGTAGGATTGCACTTCATAAACCCAGTAAAAGTGCACTCATAAATAGCAGGTGCAGTGTCTTAACCTCGCATTGGCCCAGATCTACTAGAATTATTCCTAACCTTCACTTGCCTTTCCTGCTTAGCAGTAATAGCGGCATCAACACTTTCCTTGATCATTCGACGCATAGCAGCTTGAGTCATAGGTGCAGACTTTGGAGGCATGATTCTGTCACGTCACACAGAAAACAATCTGATAAGCATTCATAACATGATATATTCATAACATGGTACAATGACAAATCAATCACAACAATAGTCCACCACATCAAGTAGTAATCAAAAGATAGTCATTCATTTTTCATCACAAAGAGTTAATACATAGTTGCACTGTTTCATGAAATGATACAAATTGTTATAACCAATTGCACTAATTCTACTAACTAAGGACTCAGTTTAGTGATTACACAACAAAAGAAACTACAATTGAAACTAGACTACTAAGATGACTTCTCTGTATGACTCTTTCGGCGATGAACTCTCTACATCTTCAACTGGAACATTAATAGCTTCATTCGGTCTTTCTTCGAACACAAATCCCCTATGAATCATCCCCTGATAGAACTCATGAGCTCGAACTCTAGTCTAATAGAGGTTTCTCTCGACTCGTTCATTTTGCATACCAAGGAATGTGTTGCTCAACCTTGCTTCTTTAATTTCTTACACTCAGCTTTCTCTTCAACATCACCGAGCTTCTCAACCAACTTTTCCAATGCAGTCGTTCCTTGTTCCATACTAGAACACACTTCATTACCCAAGTCTAGAATCAACTTGCCATAAAACTTATCCTTTGCCTTTCCTTTCTTCTCGACCAATGCATGCGTCGTCTCGCGTCCACACAATTGTCTCGAAAAATTAACCATTAGACCAAAAAGAGAGTCAATGTCTTGCCTTATGAAACCAGGTAGCAAACTATCACCATCCTCTCGAGGAATAGCGGCAGTAGACGATTCACCTATCTTATAGACACTAGCAGAAACAGTCTCATCTTTGGGCTCAATCAGGTTCTCAACCTCAATTTCTTCATCAGGCTCAGACTCAAAAACAGGCGGCGGAGGATTAAGAGAATCCATCTCTTCATAAGGATACGTCAACTCAGGCTCATTCTCATCTTCCTCAATGTCGAATTCCATATCATTTTCTTCTTCCTCTTGAGGATCTTTTTCTTCCTTAAATTCTTCTTCTTTCGGGTCCTCGTCTTCATCCACTAAGACAGGCTCAGGAATCACAGGAACATCATCGTGTTGATTCGGCTCAACAACAGGCACATCATTATCATGATCAGGAGGAATCTCATTCACCATGATAATCTAGAAAATATCATATAATACTTACTTAATAGCGTATCACTTCTTATTATCAGAACACTATTATCAAAATAACAGTTTGCATCAAAGCGCAACGAGTAGAAATTCATAATTCATGACCTTTCAAATCCGAATATATATCTCAATTATATTTCAAACGTATACAATGATAGTTAGCATATAATCAGATGAAATTCTATGCATACAACACATGCATAAACACACCAATACATAACATCTTATGCATCTAACACATGCATAATTTATCCAATTACTTAACCAATTATACATACAATACACATGTATATATACTTACAAAAAATAATTAATAAATGCAACTTACATGTAACCAATGGCAACGATGAGTCTTGGCATGCATGTAGAGCGTTATAATTTAGGCTTTTTAAAAGACTCAACCCATTTCTTTATAACCTTAGACTCTTGGTATAACCTTGACATCTAAAAAAATTAGAATTCGAGTTTTGAAAACAATCTAGTTCTCTATAACCAAAGCTCTTGATACCACTCTATAACACCCCGCCCAAACGACAATTTGGGTTGCGTAGTGAAAATGAACATTTGGGGGTTACTAAATAGCATCCATCAACACGAATATAGAAAACAGCCTAAATAAGATGTTTAAACAACATGTGTTCCATATTATTCATAGTTAAAATGCGTAACCACTATCCAGTACAACATTTGAAAGACAATTGTTCAAATAAAAGACATTGTTTTTAAGACATCACAAAAGATATTGTTTTTGAAAGACCGGAACACACAAGAAGTCTTTCCATAAAATCCACCATCATACACGCACGACACCTCCACACCATCGTTGCCTTCAGCCTTGGTTACCTAGGATAAAACATGCTTAAAACGTCAACAACAAAGTTGAGTGAAATTAATAGAGTTTAAAGTAATCAATAAGTAATAGCTTTGAACACATAATTAGTTCTCGGGAAATAAAGCAACAAATGCAATGTATAGCAACTTTTTTTATTTCGCGCATTAAGCTCATGACACCGAACGTTAACAGTACATATGGCATTTCATATGTTTAAGTGCCCCAAATAAGGTATTATTGTCGTATACCTTTTATATTTCTAATAACAAAATGTCCGTTTAACAGGGTGTTCACAAGGATTCAAACCCCGGACAGGGCTATCAAACCCAATAGATCTATTTAATGCATTAGCGATCACCTCGTAAGGCAATTAACGATTCATGAATTAAGGGACTTCGACAATAGCAACTTATGCGGAAATTATCTCATAATCGGGTCCAGCATACCCTAAAATCATATGTGTTCGATTTATAAAACAAACATGTATCTCCCTCGCGGGTTTAAAACATTTAAAATAGTTTAAAAGCGAGGCTATGAACTCACCTTAAGCAAAGATCCAATCAATCAAATCAACAAGCGCAATTAAACTTCACGTCTCAACCGCGACCTATATAGTACATATATGGCGGTACGTGACTAATAGTATATTAAATAATATAT
>BQNB010046673.1:0-43562 GCA_026074375.1 Tanacetum coccineum
TGTTTTAGTATATTAATTGCTTTTGTTTGCTTATTTTTATTGTTGTTTTTAAATAGTAGTTATAGATAATCAAATCAATCTTCGTTTTTATTCAAATCATTATCCAAACAAGAACGTGATTTCAATTTCATAAATCATTGGGGAAACGACCCGGGAATCATACTTCCTGGTTAATATACGTATTATATATATATTTGTGAAGATTTTCCTTTTTACTTTTGTCCTCAAGGGTAATTTGGTAATTTTCCATCATATTATATATTTTATTATTACGTATATATAGATTCTGACGAATCAACTTTTTTTGTCAAATTTGATCAAAAGTTTCCCCGACGACATAACTTTGGTTGAAGTTTGACTCAAAAAGTCATCAAAAGTGTTGGCAGTAACGTTTCTTGCCGGGGAATAGTTTGACCGTTGTTGACCGCGTTTAACCAAATTCATTAGTTAATGACTTTGATGGGGTGACGTGGCCTAAAGTTTCCCCGGCGACATGTCGTCGGGGAATGGTTTAGACGTTTGTTGACTTTCGTTGACTAAAGTCAATAGTTAATAAACTTGGTTGACTTTTGTTGATGAACGTGTCCCGGCGACATGTCGTCGGGAAATCTTTTTTAGTCATTTATATATTTATTATTTATAAAATATATAATTATTATTTATAATTATATATTTTATAAACGATAATTATTTAAATACTAATAAAAAAATATTCCGGTATTTGGTCTGGTTTCTCGGTTCGTTCCGGTCTGGTCGGTTCGTTTTCTCTGTTCAGTTCGGTCCGTTCGGTCCGTTTTCTCGGTTCGATTAATTAAACTTGTCATTTCTGAACTTTCCTGTTGGTTCGGAAGCTTTCGAAACTGCTATTAAGGTTTGTTACGCTCTCGAAACCATGTTGTACTACAGACTTAAACTAACAAAGAGGTAAAACCCTTTAAACAATGAACATGATACTGTATACTTTTTCAGGATACACATTCATCAAGTAACACAAAAACAAACATTCATTTAGCTAAATATTATACATACCACCTACAGAAACACAAGTGAGACCTTAGACCAATAATCACACGAGACTTACAAACAGACACTTAAACATAGTTTAATTCGACACAGACACTTGAATAGACACCTGTAGAAATCTTCTAAATAGACACCTTACACCAATAATAGACGCATACACATGCTAGACGTACACAATAGCCACCGTTTTATTCGACACAATTTTAACACACTAAGAGATGGACACAACGCCACCGTTTTATTCGACACAGTTTTAACACTTCGGTCCTTAAAAATGCTGATTCCCCTTCAATTTCTTAATGAAAATACTTTTCTCACGGGCCCTCGCCTCCGTCTCCCTCGCCAGGGCCTCCAGCTGTCGCAGCCTCTCATTGTCTTTCTCTTGAGTCTCTATCAGAAACTCAAATATATTTTGTGTTGCAACCACCCAGCCGTGGTCAACATCAAGCTCTTAAATAAAATAGTTCGTTTCTTCATGTACAACAGCCACCTCCTCACACAACTTATTGATTACCCTCGCCACCCTAAAGTCCTCATCGATGGACTGCCAGCAATACAAAACCAACATTTCCACCCAGTTGTCAGACGGGGCCGCCTCTCGCAACTCCACACACCTACGTAACCATGACATTGTTTCTTTTTTTCTTAGCTATATGATGTGTTTCAAAAGCTTTGAATTTATAAGACTAGAATTACCGATTATTAAATAGAAACATACGGGTAAAGTATAACCCACGTATGTAGTATAATATTTCAGGTAAGACCGGGTCGTCCACAAGGATTTGATTATGTTCGTATAATCGCGAGTTTTTAAGACAAATCTTAGTGACTTTTTCAGATGAGATATGATTGATGATGAATTCAATAATAAAGGAGTATGACTACTCGGATAGTTTCATATAATGCCTAAGCAATGGTAATGATTACGATCTTTGATTTTAGAACTTAACTTATAAAAAGGTTTTTTCGTCAAAAAACGTTTTCACAAATTAACTTGTTTTAACTTAAGACTTATATTAGTTAACTTAATCAGACATGTCACGCAAATAATCAAGTTACTCTTATATCAAATCTATTTTGTTTATCAAATAACGTGAGCAAATTTCTCCAACCAAACGATAAATACCATAGACAAATCTTTAACACTATATAGCACACAACGGTCTTTCGACCTATACCGTTATATGTATACAATCAAAGTTGATGAACAAAGTTAACAAGATAAGACACGATAGGATTTCAACACAAGCTTAAGATTAACAAGATCGTAATAATACCAAATACTTATTCATTATATTAACATCAACGAGTAGTCATGAGAGATTTAGCCTCTCATGGCTACGAAGTTCATAATAACAAAGTGAAATAGATAGATAAGAAACATACAAGATCTGGATAGGCTATAGAGCATAAACACAACCCGTTTACAAGTATTGAATCTTAATAAACCCGTTATTTTACTAAATACTATAAACCTTCTTCGTCTTCGCCGGAATTTCGTGCTATAAACCTCGAGATTGATGAAGGATTTGAGAGAGATTTGTATATTGAAGTGTGTGTGAAATGGCTAGAAGTCCTCTCTATTTATAAGTTGTGAGAGGCCAGAAGTGCGTCGCACTTTATTATAAGTGCGGTGTACTTTGCCTATGTCGGTTAGATTATCATTAATGCTGAAGAGAAGTGCGGCGCACATTGTGGGAAAACCGGCGCACTTTGTGTCTTAAATGGCTTCATTAATTTCGATGATAAGTACGG
The DNA here is from genome assembly GCA_026074375.1 of Tanacetum coccineum. NCBI lineage: Eukaryota > Viridiplantae > Streptophyta > Magnoliopsida > Asterales > Asteraceae > Tanacetum > Tanacetum coccineum. The sequence continues at coordinate 2,779 of BQNB010046673.1, forward strand.
CACACAATGTTATAAGTGCGGCGCACTTTCTTCATTTTCTTGATTTATTATTTCTTTTCTTCTAATTTTCCTTCCGGTGAGTGTAAATACTTGTAATTTGAATACTTTGAGCTCGTATTGTCTTCAAGTGAACCTGCACATATTTCATGTGATTAAGTATCGAAAGTTCATGAGAAATGATGAAATATATACAAATAATGCCGCCAAAAACATGTATAATTAAGGCGTTATCACTATAAAAACACAGTTGAAATATGCGTATCACTAACCCTATGACAACCTTTAAATAGGCAAATAAAATGTGTTCTTAGCTATAAAAACACACACAACTTGCTGTGAAATGACCACATATTCCCACTATCCTTTACTTTGCAGAAAATACAATAAAATGTGTTCCCCCTATGACCATATATGCAAGTTGCTTAACACAGTGAAGCCCACTATCCTTTACTTTACATATGAACCACAATACAAATTGCTTTTTATGATGACCCTCACTATTGATTTCCAATTGTGCATGTGCCATAGTGTGCACCTCTTTCCACCATGTGAAATGTAAGATTATGTATGATTTTGGTTTGAGGATCTCACTGTTCTTGTAGGTTGTTTGTATGTTTTAAGAATTTGATATTATGTATTGATGTATCTGAATTTATTAGAGCATACGAATTACATTGCATATCGATAAACGTTCAAACATTAAAGCATACGAATTACATTACAAAGTCGATAAAAGTTTAAACAATAAAACATACGAATTACATTCGAGCTGCTAAATTGGTTAAATGACAAACTACTCCAAACTAAATTTCCCCATGTCATTGTAAAGCTCGTGTAGTAGTGCAGTTGAATTAATTGTATGCTTCTCGGGATGCATATACATTTCTAATGTTGCCTCAGTACATGTAGCTTTCCAATCAAGAGCTTGCATTTTGCACACTCTGCATTTCTTGAAGGTCCCGGAGAATAGCTTGGAGGTGTTGAAGGTCCTAGAGAATAGCTTGGAGTCGTTGAATGTCCTAGAGAATAAATTGGAGTCATTGAAGCTCCAGGAGAACCGACTAGTAGACAGATTCGTTCCTCTTTCCATAAAAAAATTCACATCCAAAATAGTTTTCCCGATGTTGTTAAAGAGTAAAGAAAATAATTTTTAACAACTAACCAGATTATTTGTATATTACAAAAATAAAAAAACGTGATTGTTCACCTTTGATCGTGGACATGCATAGTATAGTTTACTACGAGTTTTAGGTTTATACGATTCTCGCAGCACTACATCTCCGGCTCCATAACGACACGCAAAAGCTTCATATAGAACCATCTTCATAATAACAGTGTGTATGCTGGTGCTTGTGATGGTAAAAGTTTGTGTGGTCTGTTGGTGGTTGTGAGGAAAATATCTGCTTTTATGGTAAAAAAAAAGTTTTTTGGAGGGAGAATTTGGCGGGAGTATTTGGCTACAGGAGAACTAGGTTTTGGCGGATATTTTTTGGCGAGAGTTTTCCGCCACGTTGCCGAGGACATGTCTCGGGAAAACATTAGTTCGTTTTGACAAAGAATGAGTATTACAATAAATAATGTTGGGAAATCCTGTGTGAAACTCATCTCATGTTACAATTGATATCAAAATCGACTTCCTTTCATTGAACTTCTCACTGTAGCACGATACCACATCAACTCTCCGTTTAAACATCTGACTCATATGTTGAACATTCAGTACAACGATCGCATCTCTAGTTATTTCCGTAGAATTGACACTTCTCATATACAATGATAGATTTCAAACTTATCCGTTAACATCTCATGTACAACGATAGAGTCCATCTCGACTAATCGTTTGTACATATATGCTACTCTGCTAGGCATCTCGACTCAATCCGCTATTGTACATCTATGAATAAACGGATGCATCTCGACCGGATGGATCGAAACAAAACCGACGAAACCCTAGTCATCGGACGGGACAAACCGAAGAAACCGGACCCGGAACGAATCGGAGAACCGAAGTGTTTTTATTAGTTATTTATATAATTATTTTTTTAAGTATATATAATATATAATAATAATTATAGCAAGTATAATAGTTATATATTTTATAAAAAAAATTATTTATTTTTTTATAAAATATATAATTATTTTTTATATAATTAATATTTATAATATATATAATTATATAAATAATAATTATAAATAATAATTATAAATAATAATTATATATTTAATAAAAAAATAATTATATAAATAATAACAAAAAAAATTATTTAGTAAAAAATACTATCTCCGGCGACATGTCGCCGGGGATAGTATTTTAACCACGTCCCCCAAAATTTATTATCCCGCCAAAGGAATAAAGAACAAAACCCAAAATTTTCCCCGACGACTTGTCCATGGGGAATGTCGCCAGGGATTAAAAAAGTAACAAAGTAGATCTGATACCAAAAACACTTAGCAAAAAAAGTTTAAAAAAAAAAACTCCACACAGTCGGCGATTGAGAAGAAGAAGAACCACCAACTCCGGCTACACACCACCACCATCTCTTTCTCCACACGACTTTCAGCACCACACCCACCACCTCCGGCACCCACTGCCGGGAAACACCAAAACACTTGTGTAACAATCCAAAAATATGTCGCAGCGAAATGGTAACCGGGGGCATTACTTCATAATACAATATCACAAGATATAAGATAACGACCTCTAAATGAGTCGTTTGAAAGGTAACCTCGTTGATTTGATTGAAATAAATAAGTTATAACATTTGTTCCAATAATTTGCATCAAAATGAAAGACTTAAATTAGTACAACGAGGAATGATACTTTGTATGCATAAAGAAATCCATAAATGTATTCTTGAAAAGTTTAGACTCCAATGGACATCAAGAACGTTATGCAGCTTATTCACCTGAGAAATACATGCTTAAAAGTGTCAACATGAAGTTGATGAGTTCATAGGTTTTTGTATGTATTAATGTAGGACCGCAAGATTCAATGTGTGAAATAATGTATCCCATACAAAATCACAAAATGTAATTACGATTACACTAATCTCATGACACTAAAGCTACAACTATGTATGTGTGCAAATTTATGCAATAATGTACCTGTGTAGATGTTCAACCCGCAACATTCAAAATCCGATATGGTATACGTTCGTTATTTTAGTCGTCCGAAACTAGTACGCATGACTTACCCGAACGGGGATGTTAATCCCAAATAGATTTATTTATAACACACGCGCTTACTCCAAGTAATTAACAGTTCATGATATTGCGCATAATGGGTTATCGTTATTTAGGCAAGTCATAACATGTTTAAAAGAGTACTTACGTCCAAATGTAAAACAAGGCATGTATCTCACCTCGAGATTTGTATAAGTATTGTTAAACAAGTAAAGTGGGGCTATAAACTCACCTTAAGTGATGGATTTGATTTTAGAAAAATCAACAAGGAATGTCATCGCAAAGAAGTATAAAACAATGCATTATATTTCATCTTGTTATATCACCACCTACTAGTTTTAGTCTTAGCTTATTAATCAAAATAATGATTATGTTAAGTTTACCACTTTTATTATTTTTACAAGATCAATTTAATATATACTATTAATATTATTCATTATATATATATAATAGTTATAGTGTTTATATATATATTCTAATAATCTATAAAATAATATTTATAAAGTTTGAAACGCGTATAAATATTATATAAGTGATGTTATATTATTTATTAAGGTTTTTATAGTCCAAACGGCTTTGACATTATATAAAAATGTTATATAAAAATGTGCGCAGAAAACACAATTTACTATTCCTAACGGCTTTGACGTTATATAAAAATGTACGTAGAAAATTTATGGTAATTTTAGAAATCCCAAGTATGTACGTTCGATATATATTCTAATAGCCAGAAAAATTAATTATAGTCTATTACGCTTGATTTACCATTTTTATTATTTTTACAATGACAATATATATAGTCTGATTAATTTTTAAATAATATCTATAAAGTTTAAAATGCGTATAAATATTATATAAGTGATGCTAAATTATTTCTTAATGTTTTTATTGTCCAAACGGACCCTAAAACGTCTGAAACACTATTTTACTATTCATGTCAGGAATATACATTTGTAAAAAGTGTGCAGAAATTTTCATGTCATTATTCGAAAAAATAGTCCAAGTTTGATTAAGAATAACTCTTTCGTTTTACACTTTTGGGCTTCAAAACGCACGAAACTTTACCGAAAAATAATTCTGAGCAAGTTTCTAGTTTTATACTTAAGCCGGTTTGGACTCGAAAGGGGTTAAAATTACGAAATCAAATTCTGCCAGTTTCGCCAAAAAAATGGTTTTGCCGGTATTGTTTCAAATCTTATTTTGACCATAACTTCTTCGTTTTACATCTGTTTTTCGAGTTCTTTATATGCACGGAATTGTATTAAGATGAACTAACATATTTTTAAAGTTTTAACTTGTCAAAAAATTCCTAACCTACTGTTTAAAATCGGTTGTCTTTAAGGCACTTTATACACTTCAAACTATGATTTTAACCTCATTTTTACAAAACAACAACCTCTAATCTAACCACTTCAACCTCTTCCACAACCAACAAATCCAAACTAACCTAATCACATCCAACACTTCTCAATATAATGAAATAACTTATAAAATCAAATAAGCTAGATTATGAATAACAACTTGACAACATGTTTAATAATCATAAGTAAGTTGTATTCTTGACTTCTTTGCAAATATTTATAAAAGTTTACTAGTTGGTGATATAACATTATAATCAAGATGTTTAGGTGTAAAAATAAATAATGTAAGTATAGAAATATGTATAAACATAATCAAGATGTATGAAAATCACAAGAGAAGATTGAGAACGCTTACAAAGCTTATGAACCCAAAATGAACCCTAGGCTTTGATTTTTAACCCAAGAACTTAATAAAAACTCCAACTTGAATAATGAAACCCTAACTTAGATCTTGATAAACCCTTGCTTAAACTTTAAACCCTAACTTGAAAATCAATTTAGAACACCTTAGTATTGAACCTTGAACACACTTGATTGCTTGAAATATCAAGAAAATAGAAACTATGGAATTGTTTTTGGCTTATTGTTGAGCCGTGGGTGGTGAATGAGAGGAAGAGAGATTTTTGTTGAATTTTGCAAGTGAAATGGGAGTGAATAAGCTAGTGGTGCATTACCTTATATAGCATAAATATTTAAGGAACAAGATCTAATCAATCCAAGAAAATTAGGGGGCGTAGGCTTGTAAGGGTTTTGGTAAGAAAAAGATAGAAGGTTGGCTAGTGTAAGAGTTTATGTAAGAAAGTTAGTAGAAGTTGGTAAGTTCTGGATATTTTGGCACATGGTAAATACTAGCAAGTATTATGTATAAGCTAGTTAGTTGTAAAATATTGTGTATGTATGTATGTGGACGGTTGGGTGAGTTATAGGGGGCGGAAATGTTTAAATTTTGATATGGTATAATTATTGTGGGTATTGGTAAAGGTATTATAGGTTATGAAACGTAAATGTTTTATGTAACGTATAAAAATAAAATACGAAAAGTTATAAATTATCTTCGTAGTAATTATATAACACTTGCTTTACGTATAATATTATTTGTTTGATGTCGGTTTACGTGAAATTGTTGATTTTTGGTTTACGAGATTTAATTTAACGGTTGAAATTAAAAGTAAGTGCGTAAAAGTTCCAAGTAAATAGTTTGAGTTTATTGATGTCAAATGATGTGAAATTATGGGTTGTCACAGTCTCCCTGTGTTAAAAGAATTTCATCTTGAAATTCAGGTTGGTTGCCTTCCGGAGTGGTGTTGGTGAAGAGGTGTGAATACTTGTTTCAAAATTGGTCTTCACGTTCCTACGTGAACTCTAGACTTCTTTTAGAGTTCCATCGAACCTTGACTATAGGAATGCGGCTTTCTCCGTTCCTTTTTACTTAGAGCATCAACTACGATATTTGTCCTTTCAGGGCGATAACTGTCTACACCTATAATGGCGTTACCAGTACTTAGTTCTATGACATTATGCTGACGTTTGAATGGGTGATTTATTAAATTCCTTGAGGCGAGCAAACTTGTAGCGGATTGTCCTAGGGTGACTAGTGATACGTCTCGACTTTTTGACATAGTATTTGACGCCAGATGTTGTCGACTCTATGTAGTAAGGTGGTGTATTGGTCTACTTAGTTACTATGATTATTAATTCAGTTTCCCGTGACAAACACGTTTTATGGATACGCATGCAAAATTTTTTGCTTTTCGGAGATATAAGTAGAAAATTGATTTTGACAAAAGTTTTAAGGTGACTACTATCAGCATGGCATGGTTCTTCCTAAATTAGACATAGGTGATCAGGCTATGTATAATTGAGGACTAATGATGAAACGCTCATTTTTGTCAAATTAACATTATGTATATAATTGTATCAAAATGGTTTTATAGTGTGTCAAAATAATTCCCAAGATGGAAGCAAGGTAGTTTATAGGATGAAAACAAAATGGTTTTCGAGATAACCGTAAGATGGTTTATAAGATGATAGTTAAATAGTTCATGGGGTGATAGTAAGATAATTTAGATGATGCAAACAAAATAGTTTCGTAATATAAAAATACAATGATTCATAAGGCGGTAGCAATGTGATTTTCAAGATGATTGTAAGGTTGTAGATAAGATGTCAAGAAAATAGTTTATAAGTTAATAGAAGGATAGTTTGTAGAATGATAGTAATTTAGTTTATAGAATAACAGCGAAATAGTTTATAAGTGATAGCAAAATTGTTTATAAGGTAATGGTAAAATAGTTTACATGATGATAATATGATAGGTTATCAGGTAATAGCAAAATGGTTTATATCATGGTGGGAAAATAGTTTATAATATGGTAGTTTACTAGATGATGGTAGAATAGTTTATTATAATAGTGAAATAGATTTTTAAAGAGATAGTGAAATAGTTTATAAAATCATGGTTTATTAACCAATAATAAGATAATTTATTAATGATGGTAAGATAGTTTGTCAGGCGATTGTAGGATAGTTTATAAAATGTTAGTTCATTTGATGATAGTTAGATAATTATTAATGATTAGTAAAATTAGCTTATCATGTGGTAGTAAAATGGTTTATAAAGTGGTTGTAAAAATGTTTAAAGGGCTATAATAGTTTAAGGAGTGGCTTGCATAAATAAATAGAGGATTAAGGTAAAATCATCAAAGTTTTCACGACACATAGATTTGATTGATAATTTAAATCATACACATAGCACAACGAAAATTTAAAATAGAGTACAATGCAAATTTCTATAGGAAATAGAGTCTAAGAAAGTTCCAACTTAGGTTTCACTAGGTAATACAGGAAGGTCTCTGCTTAAGCAATAACCTCAATAGTATTATTAACTTGTTGTGCTACAATCTGCTCACTCTCCGCGGAACTCATTCTTTGTCTTATCATCAGTATATTCTTCAAAATTTGAACAGAGTAAAAGAAAATAAAAAGGATTCCAAATTTCGTGTTCCTAAGATGAAATGTTACGAGGTGGCGGGTTAAAGTCGTGCTCGAATTAATCAGCATGCTTCTAGGTGATGGGTCACTATATGGCGTAGGTGTTTCAATAATATGAGGCAGCTGTTTAACTCGGATTTGAATGATAAGGTAACTAGTGGGATCGACGAACTGTGACACGTTTCAATGTTATGTAAAATGGTATTATGTAAAGTCATAAAAAGTTTTAAAGACCATCGTGTCATTCACAATGTCTTGAGAAAAGTCCTAGTATCTATATAGATCTCTTTTATATAAACCAGTGTAAAATATACACAAGATAAGGTAAGCATATATCTAAGTCATGTAAGCAGGTAGTGTAAGCAAGTAATGTATGCTTATGAAAAAAGTTTTATATGATGCAATGTTTGTGAAAACGGTTATAGTCCAGGTAAAATATGTGACCTGGTTCTCTATAACCTTGACTCTAGATACCAATCTGTAACACCCCCAAAATATGTCACAGCGAAATGGTAACCGGGGGCATTACTTCATAATACAATAGCATAAGATATAAGAGAACGACCTCTAAATGAGTCGTTTGAAAGTTAATCTCGTTGTTTTAATTGAAATTTAAAAAGTTATAACATTTGTCCCAAAGTTGCATCAAAATAAAAGACTGAAAACAATACAACGAAATTGATAGTTTGAATACAAGTAGAAATCCATGAATGAAATCTTGAAAAGTTTAAACTCCAATGCACATCAAGAACGTCAAACAGCTTATTCACCTGATAAATACATGCTTAAAAGTGTCAACATAAAGTTGGTGAGTTCATAGGTTTTAGTAAGTAACAAAGTTGGACCACAAGGTTTAAAGTATGTCATTACAATGGTATACAATATCCGGAGCAGAGCAATGATTACGTTTGCACTTTGCTCTGACCAACGGAAAACTAGAATGAGTATGTATGCCAATCAATTTCAGACAAAGTAAGTAAGTGCCCCCATTGAATGCCAATCAATTTCAGACAATTAAAGTATCCTAGTGAGTGTCCTCAATGAGACACCTAAAATCCGACTTGGTATATGCCCGTTGGCCTTGTAGACACTAATCCTGGATGGGGATGTCAATCCCAATAGATCTATTTATAACACTCGCGCTTACACAAAGTAATTAATAGTTCATGATAATTCGGGCATAGTGGATTTTCGCTACTTAGACTAATCCATAATCATTTGAATGAAAGTAGTATGTGCGTTCAATACAGTGAAAATATAGCAATGTATCTCACAGCAGAGATTTGTTAAATATATTGTAAAACGAGTTAATGCGGGGCTATATACTCACAAGTCTTGAAAAGTAAATCGCCCTGCCAGTGTTATAAAATAATACAGAGCAGTTAAACAAGGTTTGCAACACGAGTAAAGTAATCAAGTTTGGAAATGAGTATGTAAACGAGTTTTTGAATGAGTTAAGTATACGAATTTGTAATTAGAATTGTAAATGAGCATGTATCCTCACCCAAAATATTTAAAAAGAAGTAAAATAGGGGCCATGAAACTCACCTTAAGTGATGGAATTGATTTTTTAAAAATCAACAAGGAATGTCGTCTCAAGAGACCCGTATGCAACCTATTTAATTATAGGTCGATTTAGAATAACGCATGCAAATATAAATAATGCACTATATTTCATCTTGTTATATCACCACCTAATAGTTTTAGTCATAGCTTATAAATCAAAATAATGATATAGTTAAGTTTACCACTTTTGTTATTTTTACAATGAGAGTGTATATATATAGTTAGATTAATTTGTAAAATAATATTTATAAAGTTTAAAACGCGTATAAATATTATATAAGTGACGCTATATTATTTTCTAAGCTTTTTATAGTCCAAACGGACCCGAAAACGTCCGAAGACACAGTTTTACTATTCATGTCAGGAACATACATTTGTAAAAAGTGTGCAGAAATTTTTATGTCATTGTCCGAAAAATAGTCCAAGTTTGATTAAGAATAACTCTTCCGTTTTACACTTTCGGGCTTCAAAACTCATGCTACTTTACCGAAAAAATCATTCTGAACAGGGTTTTTTTTTTTTTTTTCAAGCTTAATACTTAAGCCGCTTCAGACTCGAAAGGGGTTAAAATTACGAAATCAAATTCTGCCAGATTTGCCAAAAAAACTGGTTTTGTCGGTATTGTTTCAAATCTTGTTTTGACCATAACTTCTTCGTTTTACATCCGTTTTTCGAGTTCTTAACGTCCACGGATTCGTATTAAGATGAACTAACATATTTGTAAGGTTCTTTAAACTCGTCAAAAATTCCTAACCTACTGTGTAAACTTGGTTTGTCCTTAGAGGCATTCATTTTTTATACACTTCAAAAACTATAATTTTACCTTATTTTTTTCAAATACAACAACCTCTAATCTAACAATTCACCTTTTCCAAAATCAACAAATCTAAACTAATCTATCTCATCCAACACTTCGGTATTATAATGAAATAACTTATAAATCAACTAAGCCTAGATTATGAATAACAAACTTGACATTGTTTTATATTATAAGTAAGTTAGTGTTCTTGCCCCAACCCCCCCCCCACAATTTCTCTTTGCAAATATTTATAAAAGTCTACTAGTTGGTGATATAACTTTATAATCATGATGTTCATGTGTAAAAATAAATAATGAAGGTATAGAAACATGTATAAACATGATCAAGGTAAATAGAAATCAAAAGAGTAGATGGAGTATGCTTACAAAGATTATGAACACAAATGAAACCCAGGCTTTGATTTTTAACCCAAAAAATTTATAAAAACCCAACTTAAAATTCTTGAAACCCAAACTTAAAACACCTTGGAACATCTTAGATATGAACCTTGAACACACTAATATGCTTGAAATATCAAAAAAAAAATGGAAAACAATGGAACCCTTTTATGGCTTATTTTGAGCTGTGGGTTTTGAGGTGAGAAAAGAGAGATTTGTTATGTTTTTGCAAGTGATGAATGGAAGTGAAGAAGCTAGTTGCTTGCACCTATTTATCTAGGAAATATCTAGGAGACAAAATCACTAAGGAAGGTAAGGGAGTGTAGGCTTGTGTAAGAATGGAGAGGTGGGTTGCTTGTTGTAAGACTAGTGTAAGGGTTAGATGAGTGTATAAGATAGTTGGTATAATAATGCAAGCCTTGGAAATCTAGCACATGGTTTAATCTTAGCAAAACTTGGCATTTAATTTATGAATTAAAGAGGGTGGCCGGTTATGGAAGTGTTTATGGATAGGAATTATATAAATTTTGAGTATTGGGTATAATTGTTGGTATTTTGTTAAGTGTAGAAATGTGATGGAGTTTACATGCATGCATGAAAGTCAAAAACACGAAACGTAAGCGTTTTACGTAACGTATAAAAATAAATACGAAAAGTTATAAATTATCTTTGTAATAATTGTATAACACTTGCTTGACGTAAACTTTTATTTGTTTGATGCTGGTTTACGTTAATTGTTGACTTTTGGTTTACATGATTTAACTTAACGGTTGAAATTAAAAGTAAATGCGTAAAAGTTTAAAGTAAATAGTTTGAGTTTATTGACGTAAAATGACCTGAAATTTTGGGTTGTCACAGTCTTCCTCCGTTAAAAGAGCTTTGTCCCCGAAGCTCAAGTCGTTATATTTGACGAAGGTGCGAGGTTTGCGAACATGTGCGAATACTTCTTTTGAAATTGATCTTCGCGTTCCCAATTAAACTCTGGGCCTCTCCTAGAGTTCCATCGAACCTTGATGATAGGAATGCCGCTTTGAATCAACCGCTTGACTTCTGGTCCATATTTCCAGGTTCTTAACGAATGTTCCTAGTAAACAACATGGATCTCATTCAATGGAATTACGAGCGATTCTTCGGACAAACACTTCTTCAAATTAGACACGTGAAATGTGCTATGAAGCCTGCTAAATTGTTGAGGAAGTTCGAGTCTATAAGCAACGATTTCTACTTTTGATAATACCTTGAAAGTTCCAATATACCTTAGGTTCAACTTCCTGCATTTGCCAAAACGAATAACCCCTTTCCAAGGTGAAACCTTCAACATTACTTTGTCTCCCACTTGAAATTATAAAGGCTTACACCTCACATCGGCGTAACTCTTTTGATGATCACGCGCGCCTTGAATTCTGCTTTTGATTTGTACGATCTTCTCGATAGTTTCATGAATGATTTTTGGGCTAGTGAGCTGAACATCTCCGACCTCGGCCCAGCAAATAGGTGATCGACATTTGCGACCATAGAGTGCTTCAAATGGTGCAGCCTTTATGTTGATATGATAACTGTTGTTGTATGAGAACTCTACCAGCGGTAAATGTTTATCCCAACCATTTCCAAAATCTATTACGCAGGCGTGCAACATATCTTCAAGAGTTTGAATGGTTGGTTCTCTCGCTTTGACCATCGATCTGCGAATGGTAAGCAATACTTATATCTAAAAGAGTACCCAAAGCCTTCTGAAGCGACTGCCAGAAATGAGATGTAAATCTGCTATCACTATCAGAAATGATAGAGACCGGCACTCCATGCCTTGAGACTACTTTTTTCAAGTAAAGTCTCGTCAATCTCTCTATCGTATTAGTTTCTTTCATTGGCAAAAAGTGAGCAGACTTGGTAAGACGGTCAACAATTACCTAAATGGTATCGTAACCACTTAACGTCTAAGGTAGCTTTGTGATAAAATCCATAGTGATTTTCTCCCATTTCCATTGGGGTATCTCAGGTTGTACTAACAAACCAGATAGTTTTTGGTATTCAGCTTTGACCTTCGAGTATGTCAAACACTTGCTGACGTAGGTAGCAATATCTGCTTTCATGTTAGGCCACCAATATAATTTCTTCAAGTCATGGTACATCTTTTCGGATCCAGGGTAGATAGAATACTTAGACTTATGGGACTCATGTATAATCAATTCCCTTAATCCTCAAAGACACGATAACCAACTCCGCTTCTCAATATAGGGTGTCCCATCAGAACGGGTCTCAAAAATCTTTATTCATGCCATGAAGATTTTCTTCCTTGACATTTTTTGTACCTAGCTATTAGCGTAGATTGTACTTAGATGATAGATAGTATTGTAAAAATTGTTGTAATTAACTTAGTTTCTTTTGTTCTTATTGTAATCTATTTCTAAGTTAAGTAAATGAATTTAAACAACCAATCTATTTGATCTTGCTTATTTACGTCACTCGATATTATTCTTAAACACGGCTGTACCATCGGGTTGTGAGCCGCAAGAAGCAGCAAACTTTATCCATCCTAAACGGTTTTATAAATTAATTACTCATCATTTAATCATTTTACATCATTATATTTACGTAATATTGAGAAGACTTCTTTTGGAAATTTAATATAAATTTAGCTAAGACAAAAATTTTTGCTATCAACAACAAAAAAATTGTTGATTTTAATTTAAAATCTCCAAAAAAAGAACATATTATTAATCCGTTAGGTACTTATGAGGGAAAAGCCACAAATTACATACATAGCTCTTAAGATTTCTAAATAATCTTTGTTTAGCATCTAACTCATAATTAACACTATCATTTTTCATTCTTCACAAATTTCTGCGAACGCTTAGTCTAAAAGTTAAAGAACAAGCTAGAGTTCAACACGCTCGATCGAGTCAAAATTTATTCTTATTCTACCCAGCAGGAAAGTCAAAATTGTGACAAAACACTTATTTTATTTTTGAAAAATTTTAAATTTTTTCATTTTTTTGGTATTTTTCCAAAATTTTTGGTGGTAAAAACGAGATTACGTGAAAACAACGGTTGCAGGCACAATCAAATCGATAGATCCCCCCATACTAGAACTAAACATTGTCCTCAATGTTTTAAGAAGGGTCTCTACGTAAATCCTAAGCCGTTTATGAATTATGCTAAAGATAAACGTTAGTCGATAAGATTAGGATATCGGATTCCCAAAATGAAGCTGAGGATATGAAGCTCTTGTGATCGAAGGATAAAAACCGCGAGCACGAGAGGCCTCAGAATCCGGGCAATCCTGGACAAACAACACAAAACACAAAACAGGAGAAACGGAAAAGGCGAGCCTCCTCACAACAACAAAACACTTATTCATTAATACTACTAGGATAAGCATGGGTTGCCACCCACGAAGCACTTGTTTTAGGTCATTGAGCTTGACCCGACCCCCCATACTAGAGCTTTGTCATGGGGGATAGAAATCGGGATGACAAACACCCAAATTTAGAGTGTTGTCTCTAGAAATCAACATCGGGCTTTCATGAAGAGACAACTTGGAAGTTTTAATGCCCCGATGTGATAAAAGATGAACTTTGTCTACATTTTTGGATAAAAACGGAAGCAAAGTTTGAATCACTGGACAAAGGGTGGGTTGGGTGGGTAAAAGTCTAGGTATAAGAACATAGTGTTCAGAAATATCACACACCACTTTTGTAGTCAAAAGTCTCGTATCGAGCTTAATTTCATCATCATTTGGTGGTTTCACTGAAGGGCGAGGGGATGATGGATCATAATCACTTTCAAAGTGGAAAGACTCATGCTCAGGGAGCGAAAGGGAATCATCGGTAAGCAATTCTTCAAAGAAAAATATATCCCCTTCGAGGCCAAGTCATCGGGTTCTCATGAGCCTGGTGGCATCGAGTCATCCAGAGTTAAGAAATAAATCATTTCCTCATGAGAAGTTCACTATCCTTAATACGGTGATAATGAGATGGAGAGAAAGATTCGGTTATAGCATCAGAAACATCAGAATTAGAATCTTCCGAAGAGCGAGGAGATGAGTTATCATAAAGCAACCTCTCAACTAGATGAATTTCACCCTCCGGATCAAGGTTATCATCATCAATTCCATGTGGAATTGATTTGAGAAGAGTGAGTTCACCGACGAACTCATCAAGAAGAGAATCAATCTTAGAAGAAGAATCAATCGAAGTATTTCGATTAAGCAAAGATTCTATAAGATTGGATTCGACCCCAATCCCAAAAAGGAAATAATTCCCAAGGGAATTGAAGTTGATACTTTCTAACACTCAATTTTGAATATATTTTCACCTTGGTAGAACGAATGTCTACATCAAGATTCAAAAGAGGAGTAGAGAAAAATTTAAAATCACCATTGGAACGTCTTCTCGGATAAATGACTCATTTCACACTTGATGTACAATCATCATTAATATCGAAGAGAGGGTTAGAGAAACTAACAAGATGACTCTTGGGAAAATCATCACAAATGGGCAAATCACACACACCGTCGAAAGCATCCTCAGACTCACTTGGGTTTTGGACAAGGTTCTCAACACTAGACTTTATGAATTCGTCCAATTCCGTTTCTGAAATTGTGCTAAGATGCTCATCCTCCATTATGAGGGAGTCAGTTTTTGGTGAATCGGGTATGATTACAACACACGGAGGAAGTTCGGACATAATATAATCTTTCAATGTGTAAAACTTCCACTCGTCGTCTTCATCGTACAAATTGAGGAATCTTCCAATATCGGGCTTTAGCCGCTTGCTCTTCTGCCCCCCCCCCCCCTTGTTGGATTGTTTGGGGGGGGGGGGGGGGGGGGGGGGGGGGGGGGGGGGGGGGGGGGGGGGGGGCAACACAAAACCCGTCGTTGGTATATATTGACCAAATCCATAATCACAGACGATGTTATTGCTTCCAAAAGCTTATTTTGAGAATTGAGAAATGGTCTTTTGACAGTTAAGATTGGATGAATGACTGTATATTGCGGAGTTAAATTGTCAAACAACAAAAGAATAGGATCATAGCAAGAATTGCTCTGATAATAATCTTCATTCATTGGTGACAGTTGGTAAGTTTCTGAGGACCCCGCAATTTTCACAACATACAATATTGTAGTTGAAAATTAAATGAAAATCTTGGCGGAAATTAAAGTCTTGATTGTTAACACGGTTCCCGGATAGATAAACGAACTTGAGGAGTACAATAATGACCATAACGTAGCATCGTTCCAGCAAAAAGTGTCACAAGATTAAAAAACCCATTAGGAAAAAAAAAAAGGGTGTGTGGAGTTGGGTTGAAAACGTTAGAGAATCATCAACAAAGTTAGGTTTTAACAGTAAGGTAAAGAATTTCTTTTCGGAATAAGCACATCGGATCGAAACTTGACAAAGTTTTTTGAGAGGCTTCATCAAGGTTTTGAATTGCATGGTTTTCCGGATTAAGAGATACTCAGAAGCTTTGCGCTGGACAATTAATCACACCAATATGAGCACCTTTTCCCACAAGAACTTTACAAAAGCATCGTTGACAAAAGATACCATCTAAACTAATCACCGACACCGTAACAACAATTGTGGTTAATTTGTAATAGACTTTTGCGAGGATTTTCACCGGGGTCCTGTTGATCAATGAATGGCCTCTCGAGGAGCCATTAACATCGATTGGTATCCGTCATCGATGACTCGTAAGTGTTTAGAAGGTCTTGGTAAACTTCCATATTCATGACAAATTTGTAAAACCAAACTTCCAATAACTTCTTAATATCTTTTCGCCATAAAGCACAATCCTTGATTAATTTGGACATTCAACCGGGTTTCCACATTCACCAATCCTAAGGGGGTCGTTGAGACGAAGTTCGGGTGTTTTAAAGGAACAAGAATCTTTCATCAAGACCCCCTTAGAACAACAATAGTCCTGAAGTGTACAAACTCCTTCCACAAGACGAGCATTCTTTAATCTCATAAAGGGGATTTAAACGATAGTCGAATGACGTCATAAGAATTAAAAATAGAGGGCTAAGAAGAAGAATTAAATGACAAAGAGGTTAAAGAAGATTATTTTTGGATTTTCGAGTTTTTTTTAAACATCATATTTTATAAAGTGAGCAAAAAAGATTCTAAAAACTAAACCAAAAATCAACTTGTTTCACGGTACTCTTTAAAAGTAAAAACGCGATTAAGGAGCAGAGGAGCGGGAAAAGCGCAAAGCATTAAAAACCTTCAGTCTCCATTCGTCGTAGTTCCTCGAACAACCCTGCCTTATACCCTCTTAAAGTTTGTAATCACTAAAGGTGAGCCGTAACTTCACAAAGTGACACAAAGGCAAGTTTAAATCTTTTGTTGGGAACTTATTATGATAATGCTTTAGTTGAAAGCATTATATTGATGATTTTTTTTTTATCTTTATAAAAGACAATGATTTTATATTTTTTATTTTTCTTGTTTTTGTCTTATAATTATACTAATAAAAGAAAAATGAAAAATATTTGTATTTATTCATTATGTTTATTAATTTTTATAAGAAGAAATAACACAACTAAAAACCATAAACATCACGAGTGAAAGTGAGGTCTACAATATAAGTCCAAACTAATCGTCAACCGGAAAACGATATTGTCGCAACACACCTCCCCGGCAACGGCGCCAAAAATTAACAACGATAAATTCAACCCTTTAATATATATTAAATATATAATAAGAATCAAAAATCTCAATCAAAATCAATTGTAGTAAAACCGGGAAGTACGTTGAATCGCCGGTTTTGTTTAATCCCCAACGAGGGCGTGAAATTGACGTATACTTATTTGGGTTTGACTTTGGATGCTTGAATGAAAGAAGGATTTGATTTGGTTTTCTAAATCCTACGGGAAATTACAAAAATTTAAACTAAGATATACTTAAAACTACGGGAATATCATAAAAAGGCATGGGAAATTAAACCTAAAACTACGGGAAAGCATAAAAAGGCAAATGAATATCCTAAAATTCTACGGGAAGCATAAACAAGGCATAAAAGGAAACCAGGTCTACGAACAGAAAATTAAGGCAATAAACTTAAACAAACGAAAAAACAACGGAATTAAAAAAACGAACGCGACTTAAAACCTAATTTATTGAAATTTAAACCTAGAATGATTTTTTAACTTTTAGTTAATCCTAATACTAAAAGGAAACCAGAAAACCAGACCTAATACCGGAGTAAATAAGCTTAAAAATCCGAAAACGAAACGGGATTTAATCCGTCTTATAAAAACCCAATTTTTGCAAAAATAAACCCTACAAGAAGCATAAATTTTACTTATCTAGAGTCCTACATGATAAAAGAAATTTTTTTAAAAAAGAATTATATTTTTTTGACTTTTATTTTATTTATTATGATTTAAAAACAATTTTAATGAAAATAAATGATTAAAAATAGTAAACTAATGATAAACAAATTATTAAAAAAATACAGAAAAGTAGCTTGAACAGTGAGGAATGCAAGAAAAATAAAAACTTTGAAAACTGCTGAATAGAAAAGCAGTAAAATAAGCAAATAAGACAATAAGCTTAAACTGCCAACACCCCTTTATATATTAAATATGACAAACATGTAATGAAAAAGTCCTAAGGGCGTGTTGGCAGTAGAGAGTGTGTGTGAGGTGCTTGCTTTACAAGGGGGAGGTCATGGGTTCGACCCCCATGCCTCCTTTTTTTAAAAACTTTTTTTTTCAAATTTTCTTTTCAAACTTATAAAACAAGCAGAAGTGACAACTTTTAATAAAAACACTTTTTACATATCTAAAAAATAAGCCAAAATTAAGCTGATGAAATATTGACGGACTTGATTTTTACACTTAAGTATCTAAATGGCTAACTGCTAAGCTTTTTTAGAACACATAAGCTAAGCAGACAACATAATAAGCTAAAACAGATAGACTACTTTACTTAATAAGCAAATAGGAACAAAAACAATCTAAGAAAATAAGCTAAAATGAGCTAAACAGACAGAAATACTTAAAGACTTTTTATACTATAAAATTTTAAGCTAAAAGTGCATTAGGCTCAAATATGCTCTACCCTAAGTGAAATATGCTAAAATGCATTAAAACTAACCTAGATAAGCAAATAACCACTAAAATGAGCTAAAGGCAAAAGCAGAAAAGCTAGAAAAAACAAAAATAAGAAGGATTGAGATTTTAAAGAACAAAGAGGACAAACCCAAAGGCTTTTTGCAGCCTAAGATTCAACTTATCGAATGAGCTTATTACACCTTGAAAACTATTTCCAGCATAAGCTCATATAGCTAACTAACTATGCTAACAAACTTAAATTCTAAGTCTAACTTAAACTAGCTCAAATTTGATTTTAAAACTGACTAAAAACTGACCCATATACTTGCATAGTAACCTGTTTTGACCCAAACTTAAGAAAACCAATGAAATAGTGTAAAAACTTTGAAAACCAAATTATGACATCCATTTTAAATGCATTATAAGCTTAAAAACACAACTCTAATGCCTTAAACCTTAAAATCAAAACTTGGACTGTTTGAGACCTAGAAAACTCACAGATTTAAGCCTTACTTTTTTAAAACTTTAAAAATGAATTTTAGCTTTTGAAGACTTAAAAGAACTAAACAATAGACTTATTGAAACTTAGTTAGAGCTGACTAAAAACCCATAAGCAAATTTTTATCCCATTTTGACCCATTTTGGGTCTTGTTCCAAACACCCCTTTAAATTTTTATAAGCCATTTTAAAACTGATACAAGCTGAATTAAGCAAAGATTTGAGTTGACCAGATATTAAATAAACCATATAAGCAGGAAAAAGAAAACTTCAAGAACTAATAAGCAACAAATTAAGCTGGAACAGATAAAACATTAGGAAAGCTAAAATGGACAGATTTGCAAGAAAACTCAAGAAACTGAAATTTTCATTAAAACATAAAAGATTACAAAAGCTTAAAGACAGAATTCAAAACATAATTTTAAGACATAAAATTAAACTAACTATCCTACTCCTATATAATTTCGTCTTCTGTCTTCTTCTTTCTTTTATAAGCTGCCAAGTGTGATTGTTGTGTTTGTTTGATGAGAGAGCTCAAAGCATCAATCTTGGCCCTCCATTTGCCTTGGCCCCTAATCCAATTGATCCAAACCCTTAATTTAATCACCCAATGAGAACCCTTAGGATTGCCAGCCTGGTTTGTTTGTTTATGAAGTGTGGGATTTAATGCTGGTGAGGGTGATGTTTTGGCCGTTTGCTATAGTGTCACGTGGGGGGCGGGGGATATAAGATGGGTGAAAATTGGTGGGGCAAGGGTTTGGCAGGAAATGTTTGGGTCTGTTCATTGTGAACTGTTTAAGGGGTGAAGGTTGGAAAAATGGCAAAGCTTTGGCCCTCTAGGTGTAATAAGTCTATTGCACGCAGTGATGTCCCTTGGGTGGTGGGTAAGAGTTATGGTAGTTGCACTTTTAGTCCTATGAGGTTATATGGTTAGTTTGCACCACCATCTCTTGTAGACTAACAGTCTTGGGGTTAATTGGTCTTGGGCTAACAAAAGTTAAAGGTTAGATAGGTTATGGGCCTTTTAAACTGTTTGGGCCGGTTAATAATAAAAATAGGTTTTGGGCTTTTTGGACTAAATGGTTTAATTTAAATATAGTGGGCTGACCCGGCCCACTAAAATAGTACGGGTGCCCATTTATTATCATGAAAGGTTTCAGGTTTGTTTTTTTTCATGCACTTTTCAATGCCGATCCCGGGTTGGACTCTGACTTCGTTTGACTTCATTAAATGCACAAAGAAACGTTGTCGAGTCCAAATCTGGAAATTGACTCGTTTAGCTCCGTTTTCAATCCTTTTTACCTTTGCTTCGGTTATTTTTTTTGCGCGCCGTATAGCTCCTTATCCAATTCGCTCTCTCCGCACAATCGGTTTTGAGGTCGGAGGTTTGGCTTTTGTATTATTGTCCTTTTGTGAATATCCTTACCAGCACACATATAACACAAAAAACAAGCATATTATTATGGCATTTTATGTGCGTTTTTGGCCGTTTTAGGTCGTTTTATTAAGTAATAAGATATGAGAATTACACACATACCATAGTTCTAAGAGCATGGAAAGAAAATTATAAAAATGATAGTATGATTAGCCTTAAAATATTCGACTTATACGGAATCCACTTAGTTTATTTTTAGCCGTGTCAATAAGACAAGGAAAATTGTAAGTTAGCATAGTTAGATGACAACAAGGGCCATATATAATCCCCTCCTTACTTTCAAGTGAGGGGTGAGGATTATAATGTAAATCATCTCACAAAGTTTGTGTTAACTCTACTTCACTACTACATACATTACCACATTTAGTGACTACTTTCTACTACAACATTACTTCCCCCTACTCTCTAGAAACACCACACACTCATTTCTATTAAAACCTCTTTTTGCCTTATAAGTACCTCTCAAACTTCCCCTTATCTCTCTTAACAATTCAATAAAATGTCTTTCTTTCTATTTAATGCATGCCCTCGACCGTCGGTGCCGGGCGTCGATATGTATTTTTAGTCTGATCGATCCTTAGTTGGAGAGGAGCAATAGTAGATACGGCGGGAGTGAGGCGCGCCAAGGAGGAAATTGATGTGTTTAGTGTGAGTGTGTAGTGTATACATGCTACTTATGTGTGAGAGTAAGTATGGAGTGTTGTCATCTATTCTATGTCGTTAGCTTCCATTATTAAAGTAAGCCTAATAAAAACCTTTACCTATGAGAAGCATCACCACAACTTAATGTTTCCTGTTAGATGCTGTGAGTGTTAGTCTTTCTCTTCTCTAGAGCCTCTACAGTAGATGCCTAAAGTTCATCTATCTGCACATACAATCGACTCACACCAATAAGGAATCAAGGTGTCTGCAGTAAATGGGGGGGGGGGGGGGGGGGGGGGTGTACGGGGGGGATATTTGATGAGCATTTGAGTCATAAAGCAACATAAGGAGGTGGGTGTGGGCGAGTGTGCGAGTTGTAGTTGTTTATTGGGTGGAAATGTCGAGTAGATGTACAAACACATCAGAGGATATGTATCGGAGAGCGATGAGTTTAGATGTTAGGGGGGGGAGTGGGAGATAGGTTTATGAGGGGTGGTTATGGGGAATATGAGGGAGCGTGAGTGTGAACTATGGTGGAGTTTTTTTGTGTTTGTTAGTGGTGGTTTTTGATTTGTGTACATGTATAGGAATTTTGGAGAGTGGGATGATAATTGTTATATTAGGATAATGGGAAAATGGTATTGTGAAGTTTTAATGTTGTAATGTTATATTTGAGTATTTTTGGGGGTAGTTGTGTAGTTTTTTTGGTTGTGGGGGATTTATGTATTTTTTTGATTTAAGGGTATTTGGATAAAGTTTTTTATTGTATATTTATTAAATTTTTATTTAGTTAAAAAGCTGTTTTAAATTTTTAAATTAAAAAAAAAAAAAAATTTTCGAAGAAAACAGTAAAAATGTTTTGATTTTTAAAATTTTTATTAACTTTAAAAAATTAATTCTGTAAGAAAAAAAAATTGATTATTTAAAAAAAATAAATTTAAATTAAGATTTTTAAAAGTGCGATTTTGTTTTAAAAAAAGTTGTAAAAAAATAAATTTCTTTATGAAGAATAATGTAAAAAAATATTTTTAAAAAATTTAAAAAGTAAGAAAAAAATGTAAATTTTTTTATAAAATTAAGTTTTAATAAAGTGTGTTTTTTTTAATTTTGTAAAAAAAGTTCAACCATATGGGCAATAAAGTTAGTACACGTACCATATGAGTACATGTGAGAAAATACATGGCTATTTAAAGCCAAAAACTCTCATTTTAATTTTCACTTAATTAAAAAAAATATTAACACGTCAGATCTTACCAAAAAAGTAACTGGTTTTACAAGTAGCCGGTAATAAATGTACCATATTGACACGAAATGTAAAGTTCATGTACGATATGGATAATAAATTTAGTACACGTACCATATGGGTACATTTGGAAAAGTAAGTGGCTATTTAAAGCCAAAAACCACCCTTTTGGTTTTTGGCTTTAAACTATAAAAAGTTTGTACTTGCTTGTTTATATCTATTATAGCTTATTTAGTTAATGATTTCGTAGCTTATTCATAGCTTATGTGGATTCCTATTAAGCTTATTTGAAATTTTCGTGGCTTTTTTTTAAGCAAAAGTGTTCTAGGCAGTGGTTTGGCATAAGAGTGTACTACTTTTTGTTTATTAGTCGAAAATATAGCAAGAAAACAAAAGCTAGTACATCCAGCGGTTTGTCATGTAGTCCTCACTTTGATAGTGACCTTGCAGCGGTTTGGTTAAACTAGCCAGCAGTTTGGTATAAACCACTACGACAGCGGTTTGTTTGTAACCATAGTAGTTGATACATTGCAGCGTTTAACCTTTCATGGTTTGCCAAACAAAACTCTGGCGGTTGAAATTTTAACAACAGTTGTAAATCTTAAACCAACGTTTGGTAACTTAGATTTTAACAGCGGTTTACCATTTGCCAGCGGTTTATCCTTTTGCCAGCGGTTTACCATATTGACAGCGGTTTGGTCAATTTTGTATCGCAATGGTTTGATTACAATACTTGACAGCGGTTTGCTTCATTAGAGACAACGGTTTGTAATTTTATTTAGAGCATCGGTTTGTTCAAAATTGGCAACAGTTTACCCAAAAGGTCGATCCGCGCATCAAGTGGGCATGTGACCGACTTTGGGGATATGACCGAATTTGGGAATCTAATAATCAAAACAAGAACACCAAACTTAATCCTAAAACGATCATTAAAGATTCACTAAAACGTCAAAACGGCTATGGATTTGGATTTTAATGTTAAGTGATCACGAAGTTGATTTGGTATCCCTTATTTGAGATTGAAGTGGGTTTCACGAAGGCGTCTACTTATTTCATCGTCGAGACTTCCTTCTATTTTCTACCCCTTTTCCATAAACCCCCTCTATCGATTGATGACTTGCTTATACATATACATTTATGATTGAGACTTGGAGTATCTAGTTTCTAACAGTCAGAGGCGGTTGGTTGAAGACCTGGATAACTATCACTTAAAGGAGTTACGTTGTAGTACTCAGTGTCACACGCAGATGCTGATGTGGATAGTTTCAAGAGGTGTTGTACTTTTCATATACTTTGTGATTGGGTATAGGGTACTTAGAAGCTTCTTATTTGCACCGTTCTCAATCAACAACAATGCAAGCTTAAGTAACCAATTTAGGGAATCTTACTTCATCTTTAAGTTTGGTATATCGGATTTACTTCACCATGTGGTCACAACAATAGCAACAGAATACGAGGTTTGTAAGTTAGTCAGAGAGTTTAAAGGTTGAAATGTAATCAGCAATTCTCACAGGATTTTTGAAGCTACAGAACGTCAATAATACTTCATAGTCTTAGCAAAATCTTTCAAAGTTTAACAATGTCTTTCATAACTTTTCAAGATTGTTGCTTATGACAAGAACTTCTCGAGTATATGGTAGTACATGTCAATGATGCTTTCGAGAGTTCGAAACCATCATGGGGAATACGTGTACTTTGATACTTTGATGTAATCAGATCAACTTCCCCAAGGAAGTATTGTATACTACTTTACTTAGTATGGTTTATGTGAAGTATTCTACATACATGAGAATATTTGTCGTTGATTTCTCGCATGTACCCCCGAATGAATATTCACCAAGACCAAATGTCATGATACAGTATAGAAGCAGTATTAGTTGATGTGGTTGACTGATTCATCTCCAAAATTCCGATGTGCACTTTAAATTTCAATGTTAGAAGATCGTTCAAGCTACATCAAAGTTTTCAGAATCTGCTTAAGATACAATGTTAATTGAGGGATAAGTGATTCAAAAACTTTGTCAAAAATGAGTCTATGAAGAAATCTTTTAAAGACATGTTACATGATTTGGGGGGAAGTTAATCCAACTCATGCATACTTTAATGGTTCCAAAACAAGTAAATACACAAAAGATCCAAGCTGGAGTACAGGTATCAAGACAGGAAGACACAAATGTCATCTTCAGCATTGGAAGCACTATGGAAGACTTTATTTTGTTTATATTTATACTTGTTAAGGAAAATTGTAAGTAATACCGTAAGTCCACATATTGGGGGAATATGTTAGCCTTAAAATATGTCCGAAAACTTATACGGAATTTCATGTAGTTTATTATAGCCGTATCCGAAAGGAACTAGAAACATCAAGTTAGCATAGTTAGATGACACAAGGGCTATATATATCCCCTCCTTACTTTAAAGGAGGGGTAAGGATTCATAATGTAACATCTTACAAGTGTGTGTTCCTCCCCCTTTTCTCTAGAAACACACACTCTTCCTTTTCTCTCTCTATAATTCAATAATATGGCTTTCTTTCTATTCAATCCCCCGAGTTCTCTGAATCTTTGTAGGCAGAATCTTTAGGGTAACATAGTAACTTATTATAAAACAAGATGAAATAGTTTTTAGTTAAGAAACAATAGATGAGGAGTTTATTAAGATGGTAAATTGGTTTATAAGGAAATAGTGAATCTGTTTATAGATGGTAGCAAAATAGTTTATGAGATGGAAGCAACTTAGTTCGTAAAATGATAGCGAGTTATTTTATATGTGATGGTAAATTTGTTTATGAAATACTAGTGAAATAGTTTATAAGTGTTAGCAAAAGTTTCATAAGGCGATGGTGAAACAATTTTTCATGGTAATAACAAAATAGGTTATTAGGTAATAGCAAAATGATTTATGTGATGGTAAGAACATAGTTTATACGGTGTATTTACAGATGATATAAAATATATTATAAAATGAGGGTTTTATTACCGATAGTGTGATAACATATTAATGATAGTAAAGACATTATAAACGCTAGTGGAAAATAGTTTTATAAAGCGATCATAGGAATAGTTTTTGTAATAATATTTTAGTTCATTTGAGCGGATAGCAAGATAATAGATTAGTAAAATATTTTATCATGTAGGGTAGTGAAAATGGTTAATAATTAGTTGTAAAAAAAGTTTAGAAGGTTATAATATTTAGGGAGTGGCTTGTATAAATAAATATAGAGTTAAAGTAAAATCGACAAAGTTTTCATGACACATAAGTTTGATAGATAATATAAATCATCCACGCGTACAACAAAATTCAAAAGAAAGTACAACACAAATTTCCTATAGGAAATAGAGTCTAAGAAAGTTCCCGCTTAGGTTTCACTAGGTAATACGGGAAGGTCTCTCCCTAAACATTAACATTATTTGCCATGACACTAGAGTCTCCACAAGTTTTTCCTTTTCATTGCTTGTTCACTTGGTTCTGGTTCTTCCTTTCTAGACAACCATTCTTGTAATGTCCACTTCACAGACTCTATAACAGGCATCTTCAGCTTTCTGATTTGCCACAAAAGGGGCCTTAGCTTAGCCTCGGGCTAGGGTCCTACAATCTCTAGTTTGTGACCATCCCTGCCTTTTAATTTGCCACATTCTAACCGCCCAAACAACACAAGCCAGTGTGGTGAAACATGCACTTTGTTACCAATGGTAATCTTCGGCAGTAGCTTTTCTATTTTCTTGGCCCAACAGTGTGTGCTTTAATCACCTTATGCTCTTTGTTCTGTTGTTGGCTAGAGCTTCCACCATGGGTACCTTCCCACTTCCTCTTGTTCCTAGCATTCTCTGCTACTTTGTCTTTCTGCTGTTCGATCTGGCTCATTGACTCGCAAGCCATGCTGGTCTTTATCTCAATCTAGAAAAGTCCACGATAGTCATAAGCAACTCGCTCGGCTACAATTTGCCTCAATTTTTCTGCCAAACTCATCCCTTATCGTATTGACATGTTTCCTAAATACCACAAAGAAAAATAATATATAATGAAATTTCATCCAAGGTACAATCATGATATGCAATAAGCACAACATATATGTAAAATGAGACCACGACACACAGAGGTATAAGATAAACACAGCCATGGCATAAATAAATCCACATCATAAAATAGCATAATCATAACCAACAACGTAGGTTAATACTTAATGCATCGTTTTACATGAGTAAAAAGTAACAAGTAATTTTCATTAACCAGTTTTATCAACCCGAAACCTACTCAGTAGTTAAGTAGGAATATAATCCAAAATAAGCTAAAATAACGCAAATAATTTGTCAAAATACAAGTGCCTCATAAGACCAGAAGCTACACTCTCTGTCATGCGCTCGTCTCCGTAGTTTAGCCATCCTGAATCTGTCGGTCACCCAGAACTCCCGTAACTCTCTGACTTCCTTTTCAACATACTTTGCTCGAAGTTGTGACCGTGTGAACATGCCTTTGGAAATCCTAAGTGACTCTCGAGTAATCATATCGTGCTGCTCTAATGATCCAACTCTCGCACGAAGGGTCATCGTCTCTTGCATGGCAGATGCCAAACTAGCACCGGGGTATCTATGTTCATCCCCAACTAACCTCAATACTGCTTGGTGGTGGTGTTATAAGCATGGTAGAGGTGACGTGATACTGATATGGTAGTGATGGTGAGGGCGAATGGATCTTTACGAGATGAGGATTTTGGGTGGCGTGTGGTAAAATTGATGTGGTGTGAAAAGTGATGATGTCAAGAAGTGATGGTGGTGATGAAAATGATGGTAACTCTTACTCAAATGGTAAGTATTGAGACAGTAGAAGGTGATCAACTCTCCATCGATTTCTGCAGCTCTGTAGCCTAGCTGCATCGAGTCCTTTCTCATCTACGGGCAAAGTTATGGCTATTAGTAAGGTCAGGATAGGTGATGTGATAAACAACTGATGTCAAAGCAGTCTGGGTATGGAGTGACTCAGCAGTCTCACTCAGATCCTCGTCTGATAAGTCGTCACCAGAATCCAGTGGGTAGCCATGCAAAGCCGGTATGTGATCTGGTAATGGTGGTGCGGGTCTAACGGGTAAGGTAGTAATCTCATCATCAGAATCGGATATGATGACAAACAGAGCAAATACTCTGGCACGTGGTGTGGTAGCAGGAAAAGGTGTGAGACGAGGTGTGGTCATAGTGTTGTGACAATCCAGGGTTTTATATAAGTATAGTATATAAGACAAGTGTAGAAATATACGCAAGATAGGGTAAGCACGTATATAAGTCATGTAAGCAAATAGTATACGCAAGTAGTGTATGTACATGAATAGTTTTATGTGATGCAATGTTTGTGAAAACGGTTATAGTCTAGGTAAGATATGCAACCTAGTTCTCTATAACTTTGGCTCTAGATACCAATCTGTAACACCCCTAAAATATGTCGCAGCGGAATGGTAACCGGGGGTGTTACTTCATAATACAATATTACAAGATATAAGAGAACGACCTCTAAATGAGTCGTTTGAAAGGTAACCTCGTTGATTTGATTGAAATAAATAAGTTATAACATTTGTCCCAATAATTTGCATCAAAATGAAAGACTTAAATTAGTACAACGAGGAATGATAGTTTGTATGCATAAAGAAATCCATGAATGTATTCTTGAAAAGTTTAGACTCCAATGCACATCAAGAATGTCATGCAGCTTATTCACCTGAGAAATACATGCTTAAAAGTGTCAACATAAAGTTGGTGAGTTCATAGGTTTGTGTATGTATAAATGTAGGACCGCAAGATTCAATGTATGAAATAATGTATCCCATACAAAATCACAAAATGTAATTACGATTGCACTAAGCTCATGACACTGAAGCTACAACTATGTATGTGTGCAAATTTATGCAATAATGTACCCGTGTAGATGTTCAACCCGCAACATCCAAAATCCGATATGGTATACGTTCGTTAGTTCGGTCGTCCGAAACTAGTAAGCATGACTTACCCGAGCGGGGATGTTAATCCCAAATAGATCTATTTATAACACACGCGCTTACTCCAAGTAATTAACAGTTCATGATACTGGGCATAATAGGTTATCGCTACTTAGGCAACTCGTAACATGTTTAAAAGAGTAATTGCGTCCAAATGTAAAACAAGGCATGTATCTCACCCCGAGATTTGTAAAGTATTGTTAAACAAGTAAAGTGGGGCTATAAACTCACCTTACGTGATGGATTTGATTTTAGAAAAATCAACAAGGAATGTCGTCGCAAAGGACCGGTATGCAACCTATTTAATTATAGGTCGATTTAGAATAACGTGTGTAAATATTAAACAATGCACTATATTTTATCTTGTTATATCACCACCTAATAGTTTGTATTTTAGCTTATTAATCAAAATAATGTTTATGTTTAAGCTTACCACGTAATTCCCAAGTATGTACGTTCGATATATATTCTAATATCCAGAAAAATTAATTATAGTCTATTACGCTTGATTTACCACTTTTATTATTTTTACAACGACAATATATATACTCTGATTAATTTATAAAATAATATTTATAAAGTTTAAAATGCGTATTATATAAGTGATGCTAAATTATTTCCTAAGGTTTTTATAGTCCAAACGGACTCTAAAACGTCCGAAAACACTGTTTTACTATTCATGTCAGGAACATACATTTGTAAAAAGTGTGCATAAATTTTCATGTCATTATCCGAAAAAATAGTCCAAATTTGATTAAGAATAACTCTTCCGTTTTACACTTTCGGGCTTCAAAACCCTTAAAAACATACTGAAAAATCATTCTGAGCAAGTTTCTAGTTTAGTTCCTTTTTATAGTCAAAATATCTAGGGGACCACTTAACATCAAATCTATAATAATTAGGGAAGAAGAGCGGTCTTGTAAGTGATTGGCATGGGGGGAGTGGCTTGTGTAAGAAAGTTGCTACATGTATAAAAGAAAACGTATGGGATTTGAGTAAGAAAGTAAATGCGTAAAAACTCAAAATAAATAATTTAAGTTTATTAACATAAAATGACCTGAAATTATGAGTTGTTACATGTATAAAAGAAAACGTCTGAGATTTGATTTCTCATTATATTTTTTTCGATGGGTCTTTGATCTGTGCGAGCAACGACGAGAAAAAAGGTTCTATACCTTTTTGCTACTGATGACGAGGGAGCAGGGTTGCGAACTTTAAGGGTTGACGCGGGATTCCAACTAGAAATTTCGGCGAGGCATTATTTTAGCCTGATTTGTACATGATTCTTCAACTAGTACAGTTTGAATTCAATTAATTATTTATAATGACTTATTTGATTTTGGCTTAACTTGTTAATTTTTGATATTTATTATTATTAATTATTGTTCTTGTCGTTTAATTGGCTTATTATTCTTTCGTTTATTTATTTTTGATCTCACTGTCTGATCGTTGTTTTACATGGATATCGTTATTGCTTGTTGCATGATCAATAAGTTTTGGTAGTATTGAGGGCTAGTGTAGCTCCTGTTAGACCTTATAGTAGATTTGTTGAATAAAGGATTAACAGGGTACTAGGGATAGGTTTGCAACTGTCCATAGTGTAAGGATTACTTATATCACCGCCTATAGTATGATAGACACTTATAAAATTTAGGAAACTCTTTTAGAGAGGGTTTATATCCGATCATTGGTTATAGACATGTCTTTAGGATAGTTGGTAGTTAACCACCATATAAAATAAGAATTAGACATTGCAATTGAGATCGCAACAATTGAACTTAGGTTATCTAGCTAATTAAATGCTATCCCGGACTCTTAGCCTACGCCCAAACAACATCGAAGTTGCAGCGCATTAAATATGTAGGACCAGACCCAGTTGAATGATAGGTCGCATACTTAAACACGTAAACAAGTATAAATTGATAAACATAAACAACAATCAATGATATATTAAGCAATCGAGATAAACAAACCAAACATTAGATCTTCATAAACATGGCTGATACCTTAAGGTATCAGCCGATAGTCATTGTAAAAATACACACGGTTTGATATATGAACGATTAAAGTAAAGAAACCTCGATCGAACGCGTATTCGGTTGCGCGAAGATTACAAGAGTTTTCCTATGATCTTGAGGCTCTTTTCTGACCTTCTATGCTCTTTTGATCATCTCTTGGTCGACTTGGTGGTTTAGGGATTCACTTGCATGCTTAAAATTGAGTTTAGGGTCGTCTATTTATAGTGTTTGGAATCGCGTCGATACGCCGTATCCACCGATGTGGGATACGACGTATTGGGCTTTCTTGGAATAAGGACCACGTTTGATATCTTCAAGAATCTTTGTATATAATAAATCTTGGATACGACGTATAGAGGTTCCTGGATACGGCGTATTGGGCTTTAATCTTTTGTGGTCTTTGGTGAGTGCAGGCATGGATACGCCGTATCTTCTTGATGGATACGTCGTATTGGTCTTCAAAATAGTAATCTTCAAAATATCTTCATTTAATCTCCAGAATGTGCGCCTTTTGCTATGTTTCACCAATTACTCCATAATTACTGCAATTCTCAAATATAAACGATTAAGTAACAATTCTTTGCAATAACTATACAAAATGGGTTAATATCATGGGATAGAATGTTGCTATAAAATAAGAGTTATTGATTGTAATCAAATAATCCCCCCCTTGAATCCTACTTGTCATCAAGTAGCCTGTAGATTGTTTATATAAAAATGTATCCCTTAAGGATATTCTTCGTTCTTTTTAATTATAAGTCAAACGTTATCCTGAAAAAGGTAGTTATAAAGGCTATTCTTGAAAGTGATGTGAAGAAGCATCCACAACACTTGTAGTCAATAAAGAATTTGTTCCCCCAATTATCTAATTGCATAAAGATGCCATTGGGCCCTCTCTAGAATTAATCAAATGATTGTGTGGCCGCACCCAAAGTGTAAATTCAAGATGATTCTTAATTACGTTTGGTAGATCTGAATTAACTTCTGTAACGAGAAACTAAATAGTTAAACTATATGGAATGAGTTAGGATCCACATTCATGGTTTAACGGTATCTATAACAAAGGGATGATAATAGCAAGTAATACATAACCATTATACTGGGAGTTTTTCTTGAAACTATAACTCATGTATTTCTAGTTTATGACAATGGAGTGTTGCTAGACGTTTCCATTATTGATATAATTGTAGTATGCTACTCCAACTCCCAAGTGGGAGATGTTGGATGTGATAGTCGGATAAGCATGTTATACAACTAATAAGTACGTGAGCCTATTGGGGGAACACACGTTAAGACACGAAGAGTACATTTATTAAACATTTAATATATATACATGTTGTATTTATTATTAAAGGTTTAATATGCTTCATGAAATGATTTTAAGTGACTGTTAGTTACCGTTATATTTTATAACTAACTAGACGAATGTTTAAATTAAAGAATGAGAGACTAAAATTAACAAAACTTGAACCTTGTGGGTCCCACTTGTTGGTCGGCCATTATAGGGGTTCTAGAAAGGGTTGAAATCTTTTTTTGATGATAAGGGATTAAGAATTGTTTTATGATAAGGATTATAAGGGTATCCTAGTTTATCTACAACTAGGGTTGAAGTGCTAAATAAACACCTCATTCCTCTCCTTCATTGACCGACTCGATCCCACAATATATGCGACATATATATTGAACCGTAAAAAGAAAATCATGTTTCCAATCCTCTTAGCCAATCGACTGAAGATATATCACATGCAAAACAAAACCCAAAACCACTTTTGTTCCTCCAGGTGATACAACCAATTGGCAAGCTTTTATACGAGTGTATGAACATGCAAATGTGTACATGTAATATACATGCAATACTACACATAGGCATATGCATATAAATAAATCATGCACATACAATGTGTTATCAGTTTACTTCTTGATGATGTATAGTCTCCCTCAGAACATCCGGATGAAAGAGGTAGCTTAGATGCTCCTGCCAAACTAACACAAGCTAAACTAAATAAACGCTTCAGAGATGCTGACTTGTCGAAGGACAAGTCAGGTCCGAAGTCATCACCAAAACTCTGGAGAAGCTGGTGTGTCGAATGACATATCAGGTTCGGAGTTATTAGCTCTGTCCTAGCGCAGCGGTACCTAAGGACAATTGATGAGGTGTCATTTTATACACTATTTCGGGGTTATTTAACCCCCTAAATCATGCAAATCTACCCAGATTATGTGCTTAATTGTTTGTTTTTAGGTTTTTAGCACTTGGATGGCATTTGGAGGAAATACACGTGACTTGGGCTCATTTAGAGAAGAAACAGAGAAGATTACGGACCTACACCAAATTCATAAAGAGTATTGCTTACAGATCGTTGAGAGGGGGGAGGGAGAAGGGGAGGGGTGGAGGGAGACGGCTTTCGTCTTTTCGAAGGCATTATATATATTTATTTCATTTTTTTTATTAATAAAGCATATTATTTTAAAATAGCAACGTCCGTCATGATCTAATTTAGTGACGGCTTGTCTGGAATTTGGAGATGCGGCGTCAGGAGTGGCCGCCCGACTTTAATGAAGATTAGAATCATCCATGTTGTGACGGGTAGTCAAGGACCATTTTTTAAGCGACGCCGTCGCCCTTGCCAGCGATATCTCTATATATACTAAACCGATTTTAGGGTTTTTAGTGTGTAACTTTGGGATAACTTTGTATAACCTTAAGGAAATGAACCCTAGTCCTTGTAACAGCTTCATAAGTCATTTTTAGGGCCTCAAAACCCTATTGTACTACCTTGGATCCATGTTTTAATTCAAGTAAGGTTATTTATCATTAATCATTCAATATGTCTATATGTTGTGTGATTGATTTATCTTCCTGCTTCCTTTATAACATGTGAGGCTAAACCCTCCTTTGTATTTGCTTATGATTGCATGAAAGTCGGATTGTAGATCCTATTACTATTGCTTCTTGTTGATAAATGTGCGCGTTAGGCCTTAGAAAACCAGCTTTTGTTTGTATCGTTGTTGACACATCTAGGGAAACACGAGTGCGTAGAAAGGATACCATCAGGTAACAGTCTTCATACTACCTTACCCCTTATATGGTTGATCCCTCTTAAGGTATTTCACACGCGTTTAATATACTCTTAGGGGCCTTGTAATAGTCTTCATACTACCTTACTTGTGCTTTACCTTAACGGAATATTAAATAGACGGCAGATTAGTGTAATTCATTCATAACCTATGAAATACTTACACAGATCATCACAAGTGTGACAAGGCAACATGATTAGGAGAAACAATCTGATAGGTAATGCATGATTAAGTAAATACATTCAATTATCATAAAGTTATCACAAGTAGATTACATATTAGTTATTAGTTAAACAAACCAACCTCTTAAACCATAGATTTTACCTGCTTTCTTATAAATATAAAAACACAAAAATAATCTTCTCTCAACTCCTAGAATTCTATTGGACCGTAATTAAGCCTTCCCAACCTATTCCCTTAGAGAACGATAACAACCCCCGAGTCTTGCCTATACTACTACTACACTGGTTAGGTACTCTGCCTAGGGAGTTATAAAACTTCGTATAGAAGTCCTATGACGACCGCATCAAGTTTTTGGCGCCGCTGCGTGGGGAATAGTTAGGTTTTGATCATAGTTTAACTTAGTTCTTAGGAAAGTAAGAGTCTTTTCATTGAGTAGCATTATAAGTCGAGGGTCTGGGTAAAGTCTGGCGTGAAATATGAGAAGTACTCGCCCTATACGACTACTACAACTGGTTAGGTACTCTGCTCTTGGGAGTTAAGTTTGGTATAAATGAGTATGTGAGTATGATAGGCCTACCCTACTGATGGATCCACTTCCGCCATTATCCGCAAAATCCGCCCATCACCGCACCGCTCCCCGCATCATCAAGTTTTTTGGCGCCAGCTGCGTGGGGAGATAAATCTATAAAATTAGTTAGCGGTCTCTGGTGATCATGTTTTTTAAATTTGTTCTTACTGCTTGAATCCTTTCAAGTGATGAGAGACTTTAATTCGCATATAAAACTTTTCGTAGGTTCATTTTCTTTGTGTGGTTATTCGTAACTTCATTGGATATTCCATTCTTCCACTATGGAGAAATGAATGGAATCTACAACAACCACAATATTCATCATGTCCTTCCGGTGCTTTCTCCTTCGCTGCTGGTGTCGCACAAGCAACCAAGAGCTATATGAGCTACAGAAAATTTTCCTTGCATTAGTTGACTCTATCCCTCTTAAAGAGTATTTGAAACGAATCACTTAATGACTTCGCAACCCAACTTATGAGAATATTCGAATGACCTGAGGTCGGTGGATGTATCGGTAGACACACCCCACAAGCAATCCAAGAGCTCTATGAGCTACAGAAAATTTCAGCATTTGTTGACTCTCGCGCTTAATGAATTGATTGAGTACGAGAATGTTGGAATGTTGCGCCGAGAGAGGGCAATTAATAGTTTTGATAGGGATGACTTGGCATTCGAATGCATGATCGGATTTAGGAAGTTTATCGCCTACTTTGACCCCTTCCTACCAATGAACATTATCACACGAAAAGCTTACAACACTATAATGGTAGACAGATTAGAAAGTATAGGAAAGAACTTGGTTGCCGTTGTTAGGGATGTCTACGTGTTTGTTGGTAGCTTCACCTACATCACGTACTTTGTAGTATTGGAAGACATAGGATAGTTTATTCAAATAAATAAGGCTGAAGTAGTAATGGGTAAACCCTTTAGGAAAATCACTAAACTCGAATATGATTGTGCTAAGGGATTAATGTCTTTCAATAGGATCTTTGATAATTACACATTCCAAATGCCATGCACCATACCTAGGTTTAAATGTTGGGGACACATATCATGGAGTAAGATCCCACCCATCCTTGTGTTAAGTCAAAGAGATCTAGCTAACGGGTTAAAGAATGCGTACAAAAAGAACAAATTTATGTACAAGAACTGTTTGAACCTAGGTCACGAATACCAAGTAGATGAAAGTATGAAGGAGTGGCTCATCCAAGGACACGTGAGCATTCATGAAGTCACGTAAGAACATGTGACTTCGAGTCTAGCTACAAGACTTATAAATAAAGAAAAGCGCTTTTTGGAAGGCGACCCAATATTTACTTTCATCGCATATTAGGAGTGTTCTTGTGTTTTAATTATTTATTGTTTGTTTTATTATGTTTGAATGAATTGTGTAATCATGCTTTATTTGTTTGTAACTTCGTCTTATTTGCAATCAAAGGTATTTTACAACAAAATAAGTATAGGGGAAAATATCTGGTTTATAAGAACCAATTCAAACATTTAAAATAAATTGTTTAGATTAATTTGCGTCAGTTTCGAGTCATATGATTGTTATGATTAATTCTAGGTCTTTATGCAGAGCTTTCTTCATATTTAACTAATAAAATTACATATAGGAAATTTCTCATTAAAAACAAAGAAGAAATTTTCACAGACGCTGGAGACGGCGTCAGGATTATCCCTGACGGCGTCACGTCTCCAGCTATGTAAAAAATTTGAATTTTTTAAGTATTTCTGAAAAACAAATGTGCAATATTTAAAATTTGTAATTATTTTGTAAACCTGCAGAAAACCTATAATTATATCATTATTCTCATAATATCTTTACTGCTTTCATAGAGTCGAAACCCTAAACTCTCATTGTATATTTATCTATCCCGCTGATTTTATGCTTGGTGTAGTTGTCTTTGTCTTTGATTACAGGTTATATTTGATGAGAAGAAGCTTTTCTTAGGACTTTTCATTGATGAATTTCGGAGGACGATTTTAAAGTATACGCATGGTTCTTATTCATATTGGTGCAAACACAGGGGGCCACGCATATTAGTTCTTTTACTTGTTTCTATTTTACTTTTATTTGTTTTGACGAGTACTTCTACTTAAGGAATAATGGGGACTAATGTTCAAATTAAGTGCAGGGGGATACTATGCCTTAGTATTACCATATTCTTTTTGTTTGCCATTTGCTTTTTGTCCTTAAATTGCATGGGTCAATATATAGCAAACATGCATAAAAAAAGATTTGGATTATATTTTTTTATTTTTTTATTTATTAATTTTTTATTATTTATTTTTATACTTTCGTTTAAGGATGATTTTTTATTTTTATATACTTTCTTTTTTTTTTTTTTTTTACATATTTTTTTTTTAATATTTTTATTTATTTAAATTTTCTTTTTTATTTTTTTTTATTTTCTTTAAGATATTTTTATTTTTTATGTTTTTTGTCGGGATTTTTTTTATTATTTCTTTTTTTTGATTTTTATTTTGTTTTTATAAATTTTTTATATTTTTTATATAAAATGAATTTTTAAGGATTATTATGAATTTTTTTATTTTTTATAGGATTATTTTTTTTTTTTTTGATATTTTTTTAATATTCTTTTTATTTTTTATTTTTTTTATTTTTTTATTTTTTTTTTTTGATTTCGTTTTTATTGATTTTTTGTTTTTTTTTTATTGTTTTTTTATTTTGATCTATTTTATTTAATTTTTTTATTTTTTTTATGAGAATATATTTTTTATTGATTTTTTTAATATTTATGGATTGGAATTTTTTTTTTTAATTTTTTTTTTTTTTTATATTTTATATTTTTTTATATTATTTTATTTATAATTTTTTTTTTTTTTTATTTAGTTTTGAATATTTTTATTATTTAGATTATGGATGGATTTTTTATTTTTTACTCCTTATGGGATTATTTGATTTGATTTTTTTTTTAATTTAAAATATTGATTAATTTGAATATTTTTTTATATTTTTTTATATTTTTTATTTTTTTTTTTTTTTTTTATTTTATTATTAATTGGGGCTAGGGGGGATTATTTTATATAGGATTATTTTTTTTTTTTTATTTTTTATTTTTTATTTTTTTTATTATTTTTTTTTTTTTATTCTTTTTTTATAATTTATTATAATTCTTATAATTTTTTTTTTATTATTTTTAATTTTATTATTTTTTTTAATTTTATTTTTTTTATACTATTTTTTTTTTATGGATTTTAGGGTTAGCGATTATTTTTGTATTTTTTGTTTTTTATTTATTTTTTTTATTTTTATTATGTTTTTTATTGGATTATTTTTATTATTTTTTTTTTTTTTTTTTTATTTTTTTTATATTTTTTTGTTTTTTTTTTTATTTTTTGGGTTTAATTTTTAATTTTTATTATTTTTACTATTATTTTATTTTTTTGATTTTATAATTATATTTTATTTGGCTTAGATTTATGGATTATATTTTTCATTATTTTTTATTTTTTATTTTTTTATTATTAGATGAGATTTTATTTTTTAAGATTTTTTTTTTTTTCTTTTATAATTTATTGATTTTTATTTTTTATATTTTTTTGAATTTGGGGGCTTTTTATTTTTTTTTATTATTTAACCGATTTATTCTGCCTTTTTTTATATTTTTATATTTTTTTTTTTAATTATTTTTGATGGATTCTTTTTATTTTGGGGGGATTTTTTTATTTGATTTTTTCTTTATTTTTTTATTTTTTTTTTTAATTTTTTTTGGCTTTTTTTTTAGATGATCTTATCTTTTATTTATTTTATATTTTTTTATGATGTTTATTTTTTGATTTGATATTTTAATGATATTTTTTTTGGGGAGGGGATTATCTTTTATTTTAATTTATTACATGATTATTTTTATTTTTTTATTTTTTGGGAGAATTATTCGATTATTTTTTTTTTCTTGGATTTTCATATATTATTTTATATTTTGGATATTTTCTTTTTTTATTATTTTTTTTAATTTTTGGATTAATATTTTTTTTTTATATTATTTTTTTTTTTAAATTTTTGACCAAAATTTACAATATTTTTTATGACCCACTTACCGACGAAAAACGAGACTTAATTAGAGTCTCGATGGATTTAGGAATGATATGACTAGCTCACAAAAACCCTCAGAAATTCCTCCTTAAAATGTTGAGGTTTCGCCTTTGTGTGTCGTATAGGAATTCGAAGTATCTTTTCATTGATACAACGATAGTTTATACCTTTAGCTTTATCGAGTTAGATGTGAGCAATATGTGTGTATATTTCGAGCTCGTGTACGGTTGTGTTACATGTGCTTTTTGTGGCCTTTTTCTAGAGCGATTGGTATCGGTATTAATTTATGAGTGTACCGGTAGTACTATTAGATTCTAGAAGGTGTTTTTGCTGATGCATTCGGAGACCGCCATAGTATGTTTTAGGATGTGCTTGATAAGTGAAAGGCACTAAGGATTAACCCATGTTTTAACCTGTAATTGTTAGATTTAGATACCTCGATCATTATAACTATTCCTGGTAAAACCTAAAATCAGACACAAGTGCCAAAATTACAAAATGCCCCTAAAGTAAGATTAATAAAAGCTATGAATAAATTCAATCAAGGAGTTATAATTATAAGTAACATCATGTGACAAAGTTATAAATTTTTATAATAAGATTAAAATTCTGATTTTTACTTTAAATTTTTTGCAGATAAATAATTATTCTTATATTCATGCATTTGCGAAAGAGATATTATTAGTTAATGTGATACTTATATTATGCAATTTAAATATAAAATATATTTAGGGAAACTTTAAAATCTTTTTAAAGGCAAAATTAAATCTATTTTATCCCCTAGTGAATACCCAAAAAAAAACTCGGCATTTTATGTTGGATATCTTATTTATATACAACTTTGTCATTTTGTAAATATTTAAAAAAACATTTCCAAAACCATTAAAATTAGTGGGGCTCCATATGATTTTTGACAAGGGCAAAGGAAACAATTTTTATAGGGTTCTTGGGAGTACAAGGGGCTAAGAAAATTATTGGTTCTTAGTTTGAAGCTGATTCTTGATTTATGTGTTCTTTCTGAATCAAGAATTCTTAGACCGAAATCAATAATTCATTAAATAATCATAATTATTTCAAGGTTAGTTTTAATTAACTCATTTACATTATATAGATTCTAAATTGTTCATGAGAAAAATTACCATGCAGTATATTTTCGATTTATTAAGGACTAAACATGATCTAAACCTAAATTAATTGCTTAAGATTGTATTCGTATAAATAACATTTATAGACTTCGTTTTATAATTTTGTGACTTTCGTATGTTATCATTGTATGAACCAGATTAAATGTAGAAAAATTTTATAAAAGATTTAGATAATTATTGTGGAATTTCTAATTCTTGCCGATTTTGAATTATGAAAGAAATGAAGAAATAAATTGGAAAAAGAATTAGGGTTAGGGTTTTTATATTTTTACCAGGTCCAATACATGCTAATTAATGTATAAAAATTATGTAATTATTGGGGAAAATTCTAATTAGGGTTTTGTGCATTTATTGGTTACCCGATTTGTGTTTTAAAAGTATAAGGGGGTGTTTTGTAATTTCTGAAACTTTGGGGCTGATTATGGCATGTTAATATAATGTATAGATTCTGAGAAAAATAAGTGGAAGGGTATAAATTGTCATTTGATAATTGTTATGGGTTAAACATGATTAATTATATATAATATATATATAATTCGAATTGTATTTAAAACTGAGGGACTAAAAGTGTAAATTATGAAAAGTACAAGGTATGATCAGTAATTAAAGTATTAAGTATGAAAATACCATATTTGATATTATAAGGGCTTGTTTTGCAAAAATGGATAATTAAAGATCATGTTTAATTAAATTAATACTAAAAGGACTAATTACGTAAATTATGTAAGATCAAGGATTTGGATTGTAAATACAGAAATGGAAACCTACTATTTATAGAAACCTGCTATTTATAGAAACCTGCTATTTATAGAAACCTGCTATTTATAGAAACCTGCTATTTATAGAAACCTGCTATTTTTAGAAAGTCTATTTTTGGGAAGTTTAATTATGGAAACTTATTAAATCAGGAAAGTTATCATTTATGGGAAGTTAATTAAGGAAAGTCTATTTTTGGAAACTTACTATAATTAGAAGCTGCTATTTTTGGAAAGTACCCAATATAACAAGAATACTAATCATGAAACATATTAATCATGGAATATGTTAATCATGGAACGTACTAATCAAGGAATCATGCTAATTATAGAAAGTTACTAAAAATAGAAAGTTACTAAAAATGGAAAGTAACCTTAATCATGAACAAGTAACTTATATATGTCCTTTAACATGTAGATCGCATTAAGCAGGAGTAGCTTTCATCTTCTTATCCATCTCTTTCCGTTACTGCTGGACATAAGGTACGGATATTCCGTCCTTTCAAGGACATTCTTTCTTTTCATGATTCATCCCCAGAACTGCTATGCTTCCCCATTTTTATGTCTTTTGCCATGATCCCTTACACGTTGATTTCATGACTTATTCTATTGCCCGAGCTATATATATATATATGCATGACCATGATTTACATGACTTACCACCTAGTCATGGAGGTACCATGACCGTGACACATGAGGCACCTGTGTCACGACTCTTTCGCGTTGAGAGTGATTTCACGCGGTGTGACACCCCCATAAAATCACAACGCAGCGGAATACCACTTTGGGGTGCCACTTCATAGTATAAAGTACAAGTTACA
>BQNB010046674.1:0-43562 GCA_026074375.1 Tanacetum coccineum
CTTATCATTGATATTCTTAAGATTATCCTTTTTATATATTTATATTATATATTTATTATATATGATATTTATATAATACTAAAACGTGTAGTTTAGAATGAGTCACTAGTGTATGAATTGCCATTAAGCAGTAAGTGGGCAAAGTCTTCATGAGCTAGGGTTTAACGAGATGATCATTGCTTTAATCTCTAAGATAGATTATAATCAGCAAATAAGGATGCTTTATGCAGATGCGTTTAATTATGACCGAATTCTACGTGTCTAGGTTTAAGGAAGAAGTACCGCCTTAATCTTAAGAATGATATGCCGTCTCAAGATAAGTAATCATTGCACTAAATAAACAAACCAACATTCTTATTAGATTAATAATGGTTAATACAATTTTCTTATATTTGTCTAGATCGCTCTTTTATATTCTGTTAATTTGCTTGCGTGTGTTTTTGTGTCTTAAGTTGATTTTACTCACCACAAAACCCGTGCCAGTCTCTCAGACTAAAAACCCCCCTTATCCGTTAGATTTAGGATTAACATAGGTTTAGCATATGTTTAACATAGAATAAAATTAACTTAGATTAGATAACCAAAATATTAACAAATTGAAAGATTGTTTCTTGCTCTTAGTGATCGACAACCTACTTACCATGAAACTACCACCGATCGGGTATACTTCCCGTGAAAGTGTTATTTTTGGTTAAGTCGGAAAAATATAAATTTAAAACTTAAAATCATAAAATTACCACACAACGACACGATCAACAAACAACATTCTGAACAACCTAAATCCATTAAAGATACATATGTGGTGGAACAAGTTGATAGTGATATCATTCCTAATTCATCAGATTTGTGTGATAATGATGAAA
Organism: Tanacetum coccineum; assembly: GCA_026074375.1. NCBI lineage: Eukaryota > Viridiplantae > Streptophyta > Magnoliopsida > Asterales > Asteraceae > Tanacetum > Tanacetum coccineum. The sequence continues at coordinate 864 of BQNB010046674.1, forward strand.
AGGCTTATCAAAATAATAATGAACCTAAGGATGAACATGTGTTGCTTGCTTCTTTAATTGCTAATTTAAAACTAGATGTTTATGAGAACACAAAGATTTAAAATCAATTAAAGAAAGCAAACACGTCTCTCACTCGAGAGCTTGATAAATACAAGCTTGATCTGAAATATTGCAAAATTGATCTTAAGAGGTACAAAATTTTTCAAACAAACCAAAAAGACAAAGAAGTATCGGAACTCAAATGCAAAGAAGCTCTTGATTTACTGGCAAGTAATACTCATAAAAACATAAAATCTTCAAAAATAGAAGCTTACAGAACGTTTTTAGAAAAAGAAGAAAATGCCAAGCTAGTAAATCATATTTCTATGCAAGAGAGACAGATTGCTAAAATTGAAAAAGAAAAAGAATAGTTGAAAAGGTGTTGAAAAGAAAGAGAAGATAAAAACATAGATAAACATATTTCTTAAGAAAATCAAGTGAAAACCTTAAGTAATATTGTTTATAAAACAAGTCAATCAGCACAAATCGTTTTTATGCTAACTCCTAAACCAAGTTCGTATTATAATGGTTAATGCTCAATAAGTTTTGCTAATCTTGAGTACCCCAAGAAAGCTCAATGGGAAAAACCATGTTTATATAAGAGTTAACTACATTTTTTGTCCTTATGGTTTACCGGGTATAACGATTTTGGTCCAATAGTTTTAAATGTAACGAATCATGTCCGTTTTCGGTCAACCCATAACACTTTTGGTCCATTTTTTTGTTGACCGTTAGTTTGACTTGTTAAAAAAACATAAAATGACTAAAATACCCTTAGATGATGATGTGCAGTGACTAAAATGCCGTTTCTTTTATTATTATTATTATTATTATTATTAATATTAATGTTAATATATATTAATACCAACATGTGTTCATATCTAAAAGTGTATGATTATTTGACAACCCCTCTCACACAAACATATGTTCTTTTATATTCTTCTTACATTGAATTTTGATGTGTCAATTTTTTCAAAACGTCCACTATAAACAATATTTTAGATCCAAAGTTTTTGTCTTCTTAAGAACCTCAACCAGTAACAATGCACCTGCATAAGACCATAAGCACCAAACCATGTTATCAACCAATGTTCAGCGGCGTATGGCGGTCCTCCTTTCTGGCGAACACACAACCATCTCTTTATTTCTGGCGTATGGGTTTTCTTGTTTGTGGTACAAACAGTTTTCTAGTACCCCACTTCTCTATCCTCATCATCACGTCAACCATACCAAAACATATAACCCCAACTCTCCATCCTCGCCATCACCACACAACATCAAAACGCAACAAGAATTTCGAGTTTTACGTTTTCTATTAAAATTTGAGTTAGGATTTCTAGTTTATATTAAAATTTGGTGGTTTTCATTTTCTATTTAATTAGAGGTATTGCTTATAATATTTGTGTTGTTTGAGTGTGGATTAAACATATATAGAGTTAGTTTTGTGATTTTAGTTGAAATTATAGAGAGAGAGTGAGTGGGTAGAAAGAAAAGAATTGAGGAAGTTGATGGGGTTTAAAGTGTGTGAAGTTATAATGTGTTTTTTGTGTGTTATACATGTGAAAAGACACTTTTGCCCTCAAAGTTAACAGTCAGAGTTAGTCAAACTAACGTTTGGACCGAAGGTGTTACGGGTCGACCAAAAATAGACAGGATCCGTTACATTTTAAACTATTAGACCAAAACTGTTATACCCGGTAAACCATAAGGACCAAAAATGTAGTTAACTCTTTATATAATGTTAAATATGATAAGAATGATCTTGCGAACATGTTTGCTCTCGAAAATGAAGAAACAATTTGTCTTGTAGAAGAGAGTCGAACAAAATTATGTGATTTAGTAAAACTATACGCCTACACAAAACTAAATAACCTTATTGGTCTTTTTGTGCCAAAACAACAAAAGTCTCATGAGTAATTTTATTTTTCAACTGAAATGAAAAAGAACATTTTCAAAACACCTTTTGGGCAAAGACAAATAAATTTTGTCAAAAACATCAAATATTTTCCTAAACATATGTCACTAAGTAAAAGTAATTATGCTTTCCAAGATGTTCAAGCCAATGTGGACAACATTAAATCAATTGTTGATATGGAACGGCGAGAGCGTAAGCTGGATTGGTATAAACCAGACATATGATGACTTTTTGAAAAGCTCTTAATTCTAGTTGCTTACAATGCTATGAAAACTGTTGTGCTTTTTGAAAATGCTTTGAAAGAAAAAAATGCTCGAAGACTTGAAATATATCATATCTGTTGAAAAAGAAGTTGATGACCTAGAAATGGAAATTGATGATCTCAAATCTCAACTTGAAAATGCAAAAATAGATTTTTCAAAAATCGATAATCTGCTCCAGCAAGAATATCTCCAGAAAGATATTTTGTGTGTTACTTATTTGTCTATGCTTGATTATGATAATTATTGTGACATGGCATGCAAATATCTTGATAAAATCAAAGAATGTGGACATCTTAAGTTTGAGCTTTCCAAACAATGTGAATTTCTCAAAAACAAGCCCCCTAATCTTTCAAGTTAGAAAACACTTATCTCAAAAAGGCCGTTGCCTAATTTCAAAATGATTTTTAAAAAATAGAAGCACATTGGGTTGCTCTTGAACTTAAATACCAAAATCAAGCTTTAAAATCGGGTCAACATGGTCATGTTTTGAAATACATCAATGCTTTTGAAATAATAAACATTGAACCGAAACACAGTGTAGTGAAATTACTTCAAGAAAATGAGAATTTACACAAGAAAAATGAGCATTTAAAACAGACTTAAAAATATCTTTTTGATTCTATCAAACTGACAAGAACACAGACAACAGTCAACAATGAATCTCCGATTGTTCAATTGAATAAAAATTCTACTAAAAATGCTAATTTGAAAGCTCAACTAAAAGACAAGACAAAAGTGAAGGCTAAAATGCGTAATTTGCTGAATAAAATGAAAGGAAAGTTTGTGGATACTAAGTTTGAAAAACAATCAGTTGTTCGATAACCGAATGCGTTTAGATTTAAAAAACCATTAGTCATGGGACAACAGTCTCCGTTTTCAAATTCTCTTAAATGATAATTTTTTTGAAATCACGGTTTGATCCCAAGATTAATGAAAAAAAGTATTTATTAAAACCAGTTACTCCACAGATTTTTCCTCAGAAGGAAAATGAAAAACAAGCAGTTAGAAACTCACAAAACTAGTGTTAGCAGACCGTAGCTTAGGAGCAATCAAATGAAAGAAAAGGTCGTGCCAAAAAATAGTCAAGTGATGCTTAAGAAGAAGGAAGTAAAAGACCATAAGATTTCTAGTTTTTCAAATAAAATAATGTCTGTAACTACTTGTAATGACAGTTTAAAGTGTAGAGCTTTGAATGCTAAAGTTGTTTATGTAACTTGTGGAAAATGTGTGTTTACTTCAAATCATGATGCTTGTGTTTCTATGTTTATCAATGATGTGAATGCTAGAATTAAGAAGCCTAAGGTAGTGCCTATTCGTACTAGGAAACCCACAAAGAATGCAAACCAATCTGTTGCAACACCCCATCTGAAGACATTTGCTTCAGAAACCACTATCCAGATCCAAGAGTTACTTTAGGATGCTATATGAGAAAACTAGTAAGGCATGGACTTGGTGGATAGAGAAACAATATCCATCAAGATATATGTGGAAACCCATGGTTAAGAATGACAATGCGTTAACGAGTGATAGCTTACCTTTAGATATTACATATAGGTCTACTACTAGCTCGCAACTATTCAACAAAATGAGATCCAATTTGTACAACTCTCCATTGTCTTCTAAATGTTTTGTAGATCATACGAATCATCCTATTCATCATAGACTTTGGATGCACAAAGCACATGACGAGAAACCTTAAGTTGCTGTGTAATTTTGTTGAAAAATATTTGGGTACGGTGCGGTTCAGAAGTGATCAATCACAATTTATTCTCCGTCGATCAAGTTTTTGATGCGGATTTGGAAGTTGCATTTAGAAAATCAACATGCTTTGTTAGAGATCTTTAAGGAAATGACATACTTACATGTACTCGTGGATCTTATCTCTATACAACTTCAAGCATCATCTTTACCAACTCTAATATGCTTCACGGCAAAGGCTTCGCCAACTCAAGCATGGTTATGGCATCGTCATCTTTCTCATCTTAACTTTGACACTATTTACTTGCTTTCCAAGAATGACATTGTGAATAGCTTACCAAAGTTGATGTATATAAAGGATCAACTATGTTCATCTATGGGGAAAACAAAGAGAATTAGCTTCAAGAGATAAACTGTTCCAAGTTCTAAAGGACGGTTACATTTGATTCATATGGAATTATGTGGTCTAAAGACGAAACACAAAACGTACCTATCGACTTTCTAAAGATGATTCAACACGGTCTTCAATCTTAAGTGATAAATGTATGAACTAACAGAGGAACATAGTTCTTAAACAAGACACTCCGAGCCTACTTTAAAGAAGAAGGAATTTCTCACCAAATGACAATTGCTCAAACACCTGAACATAACGGCATTGTTGAAAGATGAAACCGTACTCTGGTTGAGGTTGCTCGAACAATGCTTTTGGCTTCTAAACTTCAACTCTTATTTTGGGCTGAAGCAATAGCAACAACATGTTACATCCAGAATAGATCTCTCATCATCCCAAGACATGAAAAGACAACATAGCACATCATTAATGAACGGAAACATACACTCAAATTTCTTCACATTTTTTTCTTTACATGTTACATAGTCAGAAATGGTGAAAATCTTGGCAAGATAAAGGAGAAGGGGGATCCATGTATTTTTGTCGGGTATGCAACACAATCGAAGGGATGTAGAGTCTACAACAAGTGGACCACATTAATTGTGAATCCATTCATATAAACTTTGATGAAATCCAGGAAATGGAACTTGAACATAACAGCTAAGTCCCGCGCCTCAAAGACAAATAATGTTTGATCATAACAGTTCAAATCTCGCTCCACAACAACAAAAGGCGTCAGATTATGACAACTGTATCCCTGCGCCTAAATTACGAAAGTCTTTTGTTCAAACCAATACAGAACTCAGAATTCAAGACCACATCAATAAACAATCAAGTTTAAAGCTGGTTACAAATGTTATTCCTACAGCAGACGAGACAGATACATCATTACAAAAGTTGGAATTACTTGTCAGTCCTATGTATGAAGAATATTTCAATGAAGGAAATAAAAGTGTATCAAAGTCTTCCGCTCTCTATGATAATCTTCAACAATAAGATACACAACCTCCACTAAATGTTCAACCTACCTTAGAACCAATAACTCCACAAACAGATGTCAATGTTGAGGAAAACAACACTAATCAAGCAGAAGATGCATAATGTGAAGCATACAAATTTATCAATCCTTTTACTCCACCGGTAATAGAAGTTGTCGAGTCCTCCTCATGCAATATTGATACTTCAAACAGGTATACATTCTACCAAGGACACCATTCTGATTATCATTGGACTAAAAACCATCCGTTAGAACAAGTTTGTGGAAATCCATCAAAGCCTGTGCAAACAAGACAACAACTTGCTACAGATACTGAAATGTGCATGTTCACACTCACCGTGAGTAAAGCAGAACCAAAGAACATCAAGGAAGCAATGGATAATCACGCATGGATTGAAGCAATGCAGGAAGAGCTTCATAGACTCAACGTCTAGGAACTTGTTGACAAACCTTTTAGAAAGACTGTGATTAATCTAAAGTGGTTATAGAAGAACAAGAAAGATGAATACATTGCTGTTATTTGTAATAAAGCACGACTTGTAGCTAAGGGATATCATCAGGAAGAGGGCATTGATTTTAAAGAATCTTTTGCACCAGTCGCTCGATTAGAAGCTGTTTGGATTTTCGTTGCCTACATTGCACACAAATCATTCACTATCTACCAGATGGATGTGAAAACGGCTCTTCTTGACAGTCCACTTAAGTAAGATGTATATGTAAAACAACTAGACAGGTTTGTTGATCCATAACATCTAGAAAGAGTCTACCGCCTCAGGAAAGCACTCTATGGAATGAAACATGATCCAAAAGCAGGGTATGATGAACTCTCACAATTCCTGATCTCAAAAGGTTTCACTAAAGGTACTATAGACCCAACCTTATTTACAATAAGATACGAGGAGGACATCTTGCTTGTGCAAATTTATGTTGATGACATAATTTTTGGGTCCAAAAACTCAAAATATTCTAAAAAGTTTGAAAAACTAATGCACAACAGATTTGAAATGTCCATGATAAGGGAATTGAAATTCAATTTAGGACTTTAGGTTCACCAATCCCCACGAGGTATCTTTATAAACCAGTCTAAGTATTCTTTAGATATCCTCAAAAAGCATGGAATGGACAAATGTGATAGCATTGGTACACCAATGGCTACAACACCTAAGTTGGATACAGATCTGAGTGGAACACCTATAGATCAAACAAACTACCAAAGTATAATCGGGTCACTTATGTATCTTACATATAGCATACCAGACTTAGTGCAGGCACTATGTTACTATGCATGTTATCAAGAGAGACCAACTGAAAAACACATCAAGGAGGTTAAAAGGATATTTCGGTACTTAAAGAAGACCATTCACATAGGACTCTGGTATCCGAAGGATTCTGGTTTTGAACTAACCGCTTCTTTAAACGCAGACCAAACAGGTTGCCGTAATACTCGCAAAAGTACTTCTGGAGGAATTTAATTCCTAGGTTATAAGCTCGTTGGTTGGTCATCAAAGAAGCAAGACTGCACTGCAATGTCAACTGTAGAATCAGAGTACGTGGCTTTATTTGCAAGTTGTGGTCAAGTTCTTTAGATGAAAACATAGCTTAAGGATTATGGCTTTGACTACAAAAAAATACCATTGTACTGCGAATCTGAGTCATCCATAGCCATCTCGTGCAACCCTGTGCAGCACTCTCACACCAAGCATATCAATGTCCGTTACCATTTCATCAAGGAACAGGTTAAAATGGTATAATTGAATTATACTTTTTCAGAACTGAATACCAGTTAACTAATATGTTTACAAAAGCTCTTTCAAAAGATAGATTTGAGTACCTTGTTGGATGACTTGGTATGAGATGTTTGACTCCAGCAGAACTGGTTATTCTTACGAATGGGGATGCTTGATATATCATCAAACATCGATTTGTAAATATCTTTGACTAATAAAAATAACAAAATATAAAACCAAGAAAACCAAAATACAAAACTAGAAAAAGAAAATACAAAATCAAAAAAATACCAAAAAGAATATTCTCGACATGTCCCTTAGAAACGATAATATTTACGTACCTAGAAATGTTGATTAACATTAACACGGGTATGAAAATGAAGTTCGAACAGGAGGTCAAATGTTTTAAACCATCTCATTTTTATTTTCTAACGACTTAAGTGCAAATCAGTACATAACCCAGCCTTCAAAGAAAGGAAAGTTTATCTTTAAAGATAACTTATCAAGCACTTTTCTCGGTCTTGAGCTACTTATACAAAACATTCAAAGTTTTGAGCTCAAGTAAATAACTTGTAATCACTCTCTGACTACAACTCAGAATCTAACGACAAAGGAGAGTGTACGCTTCAGTGCGCTTATCCTAAGCGTTAGAAGAGAAGTCTTCTAACAAGTGGTTTTTTAAAGATGAACACAATTTTTCAAGAGTAACTCTTTCTTGACAACATTTCACAAATAGTGATTTAACAATTGGCATCTTTTAAAATTTTATGTTCAACACTCCCCTCCTCACAGAACTTTCAAAAGACTATCATTTTTACAAGTGAATCAATTTTTGAGGAGGACTGTTTCAAAAACCAAAGTTTTAATGCTTTTGGATACATCATTTCACGACAATTTTTATTTATTCAAAATATTTAACTATCTTTCATATGGTGTCTTAGCACAATTAGTTTTGCAAAAATATTTTCATCAAGACAAATTTCAATCGTGATATCTTTCAAAGCTGTATGCTAGACATTCACAAAAGTTTCTTAATAACATCAGTGGTAATTCAATGACAAATAGTTTTTGACAAGTGTGGATATATCGAAGAATGCACCAGCGATCGAAGATACATCTGGTCTAGATAAAGCGAAAACCGTGCCAGTGGCTTAGTGACCATCCATTTTAGATAGAAACATACTCTGAAATAACTTTCTTTCTAATTCTGTTATGTGATGATTCAATGTATGAACACAAATTTTCATGTATTCTTCAAAGATTATTCATAATTTTTTTCAAAATTATGTACTCAACACTATCTCTAACTCAATTTTATATCTCTTTTACAAATTGATATCATTCTTTAGTAGTGTCAAACATACGTAAAGTTGAGGGAGCTGATGGAACATTTTTCCATAACATTCAGATAACTCATACATAATTAATGGTATCATTTTCTCTTGGATTTTTTATGACAAATTTTAGGCACTTGGTATTTCAAAAACTAAGTGACTTAGTAGTTAAAATAAGGGGAGAAATGTGCATAAAATATGATCAAGAAAAATGATACGTGATCTAAAAGACTCGAAGTGCTTTTTTACTTCCACCTACATGTGTGAAACACTTTCGAATATTGATGCACATATGAAGGGGAGGGGTATTTAAAGGGATGAAATTTCAAAGTGTCAAACATTTTTGATAATTATATCAAACACTTTAATTGATTTTTCAAAGGTTTTATGGTTTCGATCAAATACCCAACAACCAACTAATTCACAATGATTCTGAAGTCATAAGGTGGTTAAGGTTAGGTATTGTCCTATGATCCAACCAGTACCGAAGGGATCTACCTAAGGACACTCCATAGTTAGAAATAGCATTCCTTAGTTAACATATGGAGAAGAATAAGTAAAGGGAATAATGTTAACTAAAGACATAAGTTATCACCAAAATAATCACAACATGGTGATAGCAATGACGTCTTGGTAAGCATTGAAGGGGTTGAAGAATGAAAAAGAAATGTATAGATACATGGTTTAAAGAAAGAAGTCCTCTATATAACTTAGGTAGAAACCAGGTCAATACGTATGCTATCAGTCTTCAAAAAGATAAATACTGGTATTGAAGAAAGACATCATGGACCCAGGGATGCAATGCACAACCCTTCCTAGCTATTCAAATTTCTCTCAAAATATTCTTGTCTCATTTGTCATGGAGATAAACACGACTTTTATTGACTTCTCACTCATAGAACATTGATACTAAAAAGGTGGCAGTCAGCTCTAGCCTCCGATCACTAAAACCAAAGCACACTAATAGAGTCTAGAGCCAAAAGAGATCAATATATAAATCTCATTAGGACACATTAATGAAAAAAACACTTGTTGGACACAATTAAGTTCACAAGCTGTTAACAAGAGTCCTATGTACAATCCTAATGATCTTTTCATAACATTCAGAGTGATGCCCTTTAGCACTTCACAATGACGAATGTGAATCCTTCCAAAGTTAACTTCAAACTGCTCTGCAGTAGGTAACTTGCGAGATTTAATATGAATCAAACATGTGCAAACTGGAATTCCATTGTAATCCAGGTATTGATATTTGAAGGGAAATATAGGATATCAAATCACACAATCTAAACAACTATAGAAAGAGAGAAATTTAGAGAGGGAAAGAGGTTGGAACACTTCTAGAGAGAGAGAAAGAAATATGAAATATATAACTTGTGAAATGAACCAGCACCCTCTCCAAGGCATGGAGAGGGTATTCATACTTGTACATGGTCGGTTAACATATGGATAGCCATATGTTGACCCGGTTAGCTTACTTATTACACAATGATTATGCTACGAGCTATGAGATACTATTTTGTAAGTGACCGAGTCTTTTCTTAATTCCTAACTGGCATGTGCCTAAATACACATACCATTGACCTTTAAAATCAGACTTAAATGACCAAAAACGTACCAAAAATACATTGTATTTGTATGTTTTCACTTATATTGTGCAGGAAACGGATATCCGAGAAAAGGATGAAAAACGAAGCCAAAACGGACAAAACCGAGCACAAAATGGAAGAGCGTAAAAAAGGCAAAGTCAAAGTCAAAGTCAAACCCGAAAAGTCAATAGTCAAAGACAAAGCCAAAACCAAAGAAATACTTAATGGGCTCACCCGCACCTATCTAATGGGTCGGGTCAGCCCATTAAGTCATTTATATCAAGACTAATAAACCTTAAAGCTTAAAATGGCCCATTTCCATTTTTAATCAAACCGGCCCAAACCAAAGAATTAGCCTAAGACCCCTTTAAGAGTTAACATTGTTAGTCCTTTAAGGACTGTGTTTGAAACAACTCTATACACCTTGGAGGGCTTAACCTGCCAAGTCGCTAAACTTCATCACCACAAAGGACTAAAACTGAAAATACCTTATACATATTGAGGGACCAACTGTGCCAACTCCCCAAACTATTACCCTGCACCCAAAATAGGTATAAATAAATGTTCCCCCAAAAACCCCTGTTCACCCTCACTTGTTATTTTCCTACCTCGTTTACTGTTCCCACCAGCCAAACCCATCACCATCTACAACCCCACTTCATCACATGGCATTTGCCATGTTGGCAATCCTTGCTCACCCTATTGGTCTATAAAAATGACAAACGAATGAAGGGTTTTGATCATTTAACTTGGAGGACACACCAAATTGATGGCTGAGATTTGCTTTGGGTTCTCTCTCACACAAGAAACATAAACCCTTAAAGCCTCTCAGTAAACAAGCATAAGTAAAGACCAAGACTTAGTATAAATAGAGAACTAGTGTAGCTTAGTTTTTTTTGTCGAATTTGTGTTAAGTCCATTATTGCATTAACAAAATTAGTCCATTTTAATTATTGTCTTTTAATTTACTTGTCATTTAAATACTTGTCATTTAAATTTATGTTGCATTGTAATCTCTTATTTTAAGTTAATGAAATTTTTAAGCTTTCTTTAAATATTGTCATTCAAGTTAAATTGTCATTTAAATACCATTGTTAAGCTCTTGTATAAGCTTTTGAGTCATTAAAAGTTTATATAAAAGTTTGTTTAGTTTTCTGTCTTAAAAATAAAAAAAACCACAAAAATCTGTCAAAGATTCATGGAGCATGGTAAATCTTGGATGGCCATGGGTTTAGAGCTTCATGGGAAGCATTAGGACTGGTTTTGGTTGCTAAAAACTTACCAAAAGCTTTGGACCTTTGTGAGTTTCCTTTTTCATTTTTTGCTTATTACTGTTCATGTGCTTATAATTGCTTATTTCCTGCTTATCTTGCTTATTATTGTTGTTTTTATGCTTATTTGTCCTTATTTGTTGCTTATATGTCCTTTGTTTGAGTTTTTGCTTAAAACTGTCTTTAATTGCTTAATTCTGCTTATTATCTTATTTGCTTATTTAAGTGCTTATCTTTGCTTGTAACCTGCTTATTTTTACTTAACTTTGCATGTTTATCATCTGTTTTCACAAACCTTTGCTTAAAACCTTAAAAATCAGCCTTAAAAATTGACTTAGAAAACTTAAAGGGGTGTTTGGCATAAGGGTGAAAGTGGGTCAAACTTGGTTAAAAATCCATTTGGGTCACTTGGCCACTTTTGGTCAGCCATTCTAAGTTGTTCTTAAGCTGTTTTTAAAGGTTTAAAAGTCTAAAAGTTAGTTTTTAAGTTTTTCTAAGTGGTGTTCAAATCTGTGGTGACAGAACAGTGTTGATATTGCTTATTTGATTAAGCTTCCAAACCAGCTTTTAAGTAGTGTTTTAGTGTCCTTTTAAAGTGTGCAATGCAGTAGTGTAGAGGTCTTTTGGTTTACTTTTATTTTAGTCAAAACCTGTCAAGCCAGTTTTCAAGTAAAAAGTCCCTTTTTCATTTTCAATTTTGAGTTAGTTAAAATTGTTTTTAGTGTTTGAATTTTTGAGCATAAGCTCACTAGGTGTTAATCTCAATCTGTTTTAGCTTGTTTTTCATTTTGAAGCTTATTTACTAGCTTAATTGTTGGGCTGCAATAAGCCACTTCTCTTTTTAAGAAAACCCAAAAAATTGCAACCTGTGTAAGACAGCCTTTTCACAAGGCTTTTTCTTGGCTTATTTTATTTTCAAATTCCTTTTTCTTTGCTGTTCTAAGAAGCTTATTGTTCAAGCTTTAAGCTGGTGTAACTCACTAAGCCATAAGGATCCCTTTTGGTGCTTAAAAATAAGCCCAAAAGTTGTCCCTTAGGCTGTGTGTTATTCACTTTTAGCTTATAGCTTATTTACTTTTTCTTGCTTATCTGTCTGTTTTTCTTTGCTTATTTTTGTTTGAACTTGCTTATTAGGTATAATAGCTTATCTGTTTTAGCTTATCTTTGATTTCACTTTGCTTATTTTGTCTCAAAAAGCCCACCAGTTTAGCTTAACTTTAAGACTTAGTGTAAAAAAATAGGTTTAAACTGTTAGTTTTCATTTGCTTATTTCACAGCTTATTTTTGAGTATTTTTAAAAGTCACTTTTTAAAAGTTTCTATTTTTCGTCTGTTTTATAATTTTGCAAAAAGAAAAAATTAAAAAAAAAGTTTTCTAAAAAGGGAGGCCCAAGGATTCGACCCCTAGACCTCCCCTTTAACACATACTCGTCCCACACTCTCACACACTTAACCAACGGCACCAGTAGGGCTATCTATTAGCCTTACTCACCTTTTAATTCTAATACACTTTTTGCCCCTTTTAAGCCATAAGCCATTTTCAGCTTATAACATCTTATTTAGATAAGCTGGTTTCTCACTTTGATTTGTCTTAAAACCAGCACACTCCAAAGTACTTTTCACAATTTTTTCAGATTTTTCCAAATTCGTTTAGTATTTTTAATTAATTTTTCTTATTAAAACACTTTTTAATTCATAATAAATTATTAAAAAGTCAAAAAAAAATAATTCTTTTTTTCAAAATTTTCTTTTATCATTTAGCACCTAAGAAAATTAGATTTGCATTCGTAGGTTTAAAATTTCAAAATTTTGTTTTTTAAAGAACGGGATTTGACCCCGTTCTCGTTTTTAGGTTTTCCTTATTCGTTTTTGCATTTTAATCGTAGAATTAGAAATACCAATCTAAAAATCTTTAACCATTCAAAAAAGCGATCACGAACTCGAACGATTCTCAATTCACGCCTCGTTGAGAAACGACCCGGGAGATTTTTGATTTTCCTTTGGTCAAAAGGAATTTTTTGAGTCTTTTGGAATACGTATACTATAATTGATATATAATTAACCCTAAAAAAGTCATTTATCACTAACAATCTCCCCCTAAGGGACATCACTCCATTTTAAAAAATATTAAGCTTAGCATTTTATGAATGTCTTTAATCTTGCTCGTAGCCTTGTTTCTTTGTTCTTTATCTTATGATTTTGATATAGTGATCTTGTAACTTGTTCCTGCATGCTTGATAGACTTGTGATTTTAAACTTCAGGAGATCTTGAAACTTGCATCAATATCTTTAACATCTTTGTGATTCCTGGCCTTCTTGTGAACTTGTAACTTTTGGACCAACATGCTCATACTTTTCTTTATCTTGAAAGCTATCGAACATTCTCCCTTTGAATGCTATATCTTGAACACTTTATGACTTTAAGGAATACGTTGAGTATCATAGTAGCGAAAGACTTGAGTAACATGTACTTGAACTTCCATCATGTCTTTATATTCGTTGATCGAGTATAAGCATGCGGCTATGAATTCATCTCGTCAGGAACTAGATAACGCCTTCACTAGGTGTATCTGTAGGTTTAGGTTAGTTATAAACACATATATAAAAGAGAATGTCTTTGTCATTCTGTCGAATTTAGGTTGCAATAAAATTCGGTTCCCCGTTGAATAGTATAAATATTGTACCTATGATCAGGTAGTATTTAAAAGAATCTCCTTGACAGGGTTTCACGGTTGTACTAGCTTGTTCTCATTATCGGAACGTCACAAAGCATACAACACAATAAGAGTGAATCAGTGAGTTACTATCTCACTAATTGATTCGTCAATTCGTGTTCTGCTTTCATATGTCCATATGCCCTATTGAGGCTACCCATGGACATAAGATTGAAAATGGATTTGAAAAATCATATGACGTGTTAATAAATAAATAGTTTTTATAACATGCCAAAAGTTTATCTTTGCAAATTCTTCCGCAAATCATATGATGAACCGATTTTGTTTGTCCCACTTTAATAGATCAAATTCCTTAAGCTTGTATAAGGATTGGTTATATTAGATAAATCTAACACAACTACAGTAGAAAATTTGTTTGAATGTATTAAAGATTATGCGGAATCTAATCTTTAATATTAAGAAGAACTATCAATGAAACAGTAATTATATAAATATATAATTCAACAAACAAAAGCTCCAATATTATTAATAATATGAATACTCTAAAAGTATTAGGGTTACAAAGACCTTGAAGCTATGATAATTCAAGGAATGACTTGTATCAAACTCTATGCCCTAGAACCTCCTTTTATACACCAAAGAGTCCTAAACGGTTTACAATACTTTCCTAAGAATATCAAATCTTTTAAATAAATAAGTTATACATATCTTTTACATAAATAACTCATATAAATCACATAAGCAGTACTAACTAACTCAGCAATACTAACTTCTTTACTAGCATCATTAACTCCTTCAGCAGCATTAACTTTGTACTAACAGTAGTAACTTTTGTACTAACAGTAGTAACTACTTAGCAGTTTTTCCTCTAAGTCTCTAAGCAGCACTAATATGCACTAGCAGTAGTAACTTTACACTAGCAGTACTAACTGTGTACTAGCAGTAGTAAACACTTAGCATTTTTCTTTAAAGTTCTTAAGCAGTACTAACACAACTGAGCAGCATTAACTCTTATATGAGTAGCAGTAATACTAGCAGCATTAAGAAGGCTTTTAACCCTAACAATCCTCCCCTAAACTTGATATTTATCTCCAAAATCATCAAGTTTCTCCATTAAAACTCCATAATCACCAGGAGGATGCTTCCAAACACTTCATTGACTCTTAAGCTATTTTGTGAGAAGTTTAAGAAGCAGGATATGGCCTACTTTAACTGAAATAATCAAACCTGAAGTTCTGTCCTGTTCAGCATATCTCTCGTAATTACGAGCGGGTGGTATAGGCCGTCAGATACGGGGGGATAGTCTCTTTTCTACTAGCAGAGAGTAAATCATTTCAGATTGCAAACTAGCGACTCAAGCACTGGTAACTTCACATGAAGTCAATGCGCAGACGTCTCCGAGCGAGCAATACTTTGTACCTTTGCGTTTACAAGTGCTAGATTTCATCTTTATCATGGAGAGGGTTTTAAAACATTATGTCTTTAAATCTCCCCATAGCAGCAAATCCATATCCTCTACTGGTCTTGTTGATCCATATTTAGCCTTTACCAGCTTATACAGCTCTACCAAATCTTCTCTGTCAACACTCTTAAGCAATTGACTAAAGACTAAGTACATCTTTGAACTTTCAACAGCTCTTATTATTTAAAGGTAGCTGTTCTTTCCTTCTTTATGGATCTTCCAGTCAACAATGGTTTGCGTAGGCATAAAGTATGCAAAGTTACAACATCAATGCAACCTCTTCATCATCCAGGAAAGACTATTCCATAGGACTTTAAAGCTCCATGTTGTCATTATCGCCTCAAGCCCAACCGTTCTGCTCTCTCCTTTAATACTCACGATTTCCTCCGCGACTCTTTTCCTGCTCGTCGTTTGAACTCACCTTCCAGCAATCAGTTTTTAAAGCAACAAAATGTAATCACCCTTCTAAAGTCTCTGCCAAACACTTCTGAATAGAATTAAAAGATTTGTCTTCAAGTCTTTGAGCTTCTTCCTTCCATATTTCTTCAGTAAGTAACAGATGATTTTTCTTTATTGAGCTTGAGTTGGTGGTTTGTTCCTCTTCTCTTCTGCACTTTTTGCTAAAAAGTGCTTCTCTTTGCTCTAAGAGTTGTTGAAATAATTTTGCCTTTTCCCTTCTTCAATAGATAAACTCTTTATGTTCACTAACTTGGTAGTCTTTGAGGCAATTCAATTGATCAAACCTCAATACTAACCAGAATATCAATCCCATTCTTTAGTCCAAGGCAACATTGCTTCAATCCTTCTCCTTAACAAGTCCCTCCTCTCTCCTCTTCATCAAACTCAGCTTGTAATCTTTTAGCTTCTTCTTCATCACTCCTGAGTTGATCTTTCTTACTCATTTTCTGTGGAGACTAAAGAATCATTGTAAGCTCAGATTGTTTAGATCTATATCTAGGAAAAATAACAATGAACATGAAAGAATGCATAGCGGAAATAGCATAATGAAAAAAGTTATTTTGACAAGATTTTTCATTCATATTATTCACTATTCGCCCCAATTCTAGATGATCAATTCTAGAACAGTTACTCTAACTAGTAACAGGATCAATGAAACATTAATCTTGAGGCTACAACACTCATTCTAGGCATTTACAATGAACCACACACCTAGAACACACACACACCTTTAGTCAACTACATTTTTTATGCACACATAAACTACACACTTGGGACCTCCTTTTATAACATAAGCAGTCCAAGACTTACAAAGGAAGATAAACATTAGACAAATAAATCTTTTAAACATTTAGGAATATCTTATGTTATTTTTATCTTCTTAAGGAGATCTTCCAGAATCTTCATCTTTTATAGAATTCCATCTACCCGACTTAGGCCCTTGTGTTTCATTCTTTTATTTATTTTGTCTCAGCAAATTTCCCAACAATCTTTCCCTATTTGACGATGACAAAACAAATAAATAGTCGTGTACGAACTTCCCCTTGAATAGAGAAGTTAAGATGTAAACATCTACCTAAATGAAACAAACTTCCCCTTAAGTAGATTTCCTTTGTACCATGCCACACCAATGATCTATAAGTTGCTAATTGTACCTGTTAACATCTTCTTTCCCTTTTTGTCATAATCCAATACAGGACATATGAATATAAGCAACTTTGATCTTGACCACTACAAACCAATATCACACTTCTAATCCAAGCCTTCTAGCTCATCAAATTACCCACCATTACGTACAATAAGAAAAATGAACTTGAGTAGTAGAAACTCACACTAGCAGTAGTAATAATGACTAGCAGTAGTAAAAACCTTCACCTTATTGTCACATGTAAATGGTTAAACATTTTTTCAATAAGCTTCCCTTGAAACCCATATGTTAACAATCTCTTGAATCTTTAAATTCTATAGGCTCTATGTAATGATTACTGATGAAGAAAACCAAGTATTTCCAATTTGATGCTGAAGTAGAACAACCTAAACTTGTGTCTTATATCTTGTACTATCCACGTAACGTCAAACTCATACCAAGACCAAAATATAAGTAGATCGCAACCACTTGACAAAATCCTCATCTTCTATGAGACACATAACCAAAGTGATAGCAAATGTGAGCATTGAGCACCATAAGTTATATCACACACCTTTGCTAGATTTGTCAAGTCTTCGTCACATCGTTTCTAAGCATAAACAAGTTACCTCCTGCTAAAAGGTATGATAAAACACAAACCTGTGAAACTCTACTTCAACTTCAAGTAAGTGATAATTAATCATCTTTGTAACCAATTATACCAATAAATATGAGCCTTTAAACTTTTAAGAACATGTAAACCAAATCCAAAATCCAAACACCAAAAACAAACTTGTGTTTCTGTTTTGTCAAATATCTCTCATGTGTGTGTCATCCGATGTCTATCAAAGATGTCAGTACTAACTTCTTTGTTGTCTGATATCGATCAGCTATAACAGTATAAACCATTTAAGTAGTATTAATTTCAAAAGAAGCCTAGCAGTATTAACTGCTATATGCTAGTAGTACAAACATCCATAGCCAGCAATACTAATTCTTCCCTTTAAACCTAGCAGTACTAAAATCTAACTAGCAGTATAAATGTAATGCTAGCAGTAATATCGTTGAACCCCAAGTTGTAGTAACCTCACTGCTTTTATTACCCTAGCAATACTAATACACATGATCACCATTAGTAGATAAATGGACAGTACTTACTTGTGTTCGAACCCATAGCAGTATAAACCTTGGCAGCATTAACATTGATGCTTGGCAACACTAACCTTCTTTGGCGGTTTTAATAATCATAAGCAGCAACACTAATAATAACAAGCAACACTAGGTACATATACCTGACAGTATTAACTGCTATCCTTAGCAGTACTAATGTGAACATGGCAGCATTAACCAAATACATGAGCAGTATTAATATGTAATCACATAATTGCCAATAAGATTATGTCCAAATCATATCTGCTAACCATATCCAATACACCAGGAAGTTATTTTAAGATAAGAGTACAATCCCTATAAATTAGGATTTAACTCGTTATACCATACGCCAAAAACCGCCAATCTTAACCATATCAGTTGTACTCATATATTCTTTACGATGTAACAGTATCAAAAACAAACTCTTGTACACGCCTTTGATTCACAAAACATCATAACTTCAAACCTACTATTGACGCCATTTTTAAGGTTTTTCAAATCATATCTGCCAATACCTGCTGCGTTTTATACCTTTTCTGCTGATGTTTTTCCTCTCTAAGAATCGAACACAACGAGCACAGTAGCAGTAATGATCTCTTGACTTAAAACAAAAATAATCATAGTCGTCTTTTTTTTCCTCTCCAATACGACACTATAAAGTGTCGCAAAAACCCTAACTTTACCAAAATCACCAATACACCAAACTGATATTCGTTACTTCTTTTTCATCAAGAACATGACTTCAAAACAAACCTTATGATCCTAGATCAAGAGCCCCGTGTCTTTGATACCAATTGTAGAGACTAAAGAATCGTTGTAAGCTCAGATTGTTTAGATCTATATCTAGGAAAAATAACAATGAACATGAAAGAATGCATAGCGGAAATAGCATAATGAACAAAGTTATTTTGACAAGGTTTTTCATTCATATTATTCACTATTCGCCCCAATTCTAGATGATCAATTCTAGAACAGTTACTCTAACTAGTAACAGGATCAATGAAACATTGATCTTGAGGCTACAACACTTATTCTAGGCGTTTACAATGAACCACACGCCTAGAACACACACACACACCCCTTTAGTCGACTACATTTTTTATGCACACATAAACTACACACTTGAGACCTCCTTTTATAACATAAGGAGTCCAAGACTTACAAAGGAAGATAAACATTAAACAAATAAATCTTTTAAACATTTAGGAATATCTTCTGTTATCTTTATCTTCTTAAGGAGATCTTCCAGAATCTTCATCTTTTGTAGAATTCCATCTACCCGACTTATACCTTTGTGTTTCATTCTTTTATTTATTTTGTCTCATCAAATTTCCCAACATTTTCTTCATAGGTTCGGGTTCTATCATTTTCCCTTTGCCTTTTTCCTAAACTTCTGCCTGTTATGGTTGTGGTGAAGATCTCGTTATTGTAGGTATACCCAACTTAATAATAATAATTCCTTTCCTTAGAGTTGGAATTATAGCAGTTGTTGTTGTAGTAGCACTAACCTTTGTTGAAGCACTGACAGCATTAATTGGTACATTTGGCTCTTCTATAACATTCTTTATTACCTTGGGTTTTACACATTTCAAAGTTGCAAGTGCTTGAGCCAAAGTAACTTCATCAACAGTTAAATTCAAATCTTTAGCAGCAACTTCTTGTTCTACAAACACCTCATCACCAGTCACAGTACCCACATCGTACATCTCTGCATCAGCATCAATCCTCCCCTGTTTGGATGCATCCTCACCTAAACTCTCTTCATTGTTAGAGAAAACTACCCTTATAGACATACCAACTTTATGTAACCTCTTCAGCCTATAAGTTCTTGACCTAGTTCTCTTTTTAAGCTTCTTGACCCTCTTTTTAAACTTAGCAACCTTATGATTATGAGTGGTCTTTGTCTGCTTCAGTTCATCTTCCAAACCAAGAACTCGTTGTTGTAAATTGGTATAAAATTCCATCAATTCAATAAGTTTTAGACTATCCTCACCACTTCGAAGTGTGTTACCTCTTACAAGCAGTGGATCATAAGATTGTGTAGATACATTCTCAAACCTAGTTTGAGCAATTGTATCCCCCATAGTTTCTTGGCACCTGGGACCACCACCTGAAGTAGTTTCTAGGGAACTAGATTCATTAGGTGTTGCCTTGGATTGGGTCTTATTTATGTTACCACTGTCCTGTTCTGCTTCTAAGCTAAAAGCAGTAGTGGCAGCCCTCACCAATCTGTCACCCAACTCCTTATGGACAACCTCATCTGCAATAATGTCTGTAGGACCACTAGACTGAGGTACCTGAGTGTCCTTTCTCTTAGGCTTCCTAGGTTTTTAAGTCTTTTGAGGTGGAAGAGATGGTTGAATAAAAGTGGGTCTGTGTTAGGGATCAGTTGGCATTGCTGAACCTTCACCCATTTAGTTTTGAACCAACATAGTTGGAAACAAATCTGTCACTTTTCCAGAAAAATATTTTCCCACCATTCTCATTTTTGCAAAAACCTTCTTAGTATGAGAGGGGGCAATATATTTTCTCTTATGAGAAGAAAATTCAGTTAGGTGTTGGTCTAAAAATAGTTGCACAAACCTTGGATACATTAGAAATTTACTAGACACATTATCCAAGTTTCTAATCATACTATCAAAAATCAATTTTGAAAAGTTAAATTTCTGGTTTGTAGCTAAGCAGATAATGGCAGATGCCATTGCACTGCTAAACTCATTCCATCCAGTAGTCTTTGGACTTAGACACTGAAGAATAGTATGAATTAGAAATTTCCATTAAAGGGAAAAGAATGATTTATAAAAGGTTAGTTTATCAGAAAGTTTCTCATACCCCATAAATGCAAGATTTTCAAAAATAGTAGAATTAGGCAAACAATCAATACCTTCCTCATCTGCTAGTTGAAGATCTCTTCTAACAAAGGAATCTGTGATGACTATTTCCTTGCCATCTACTCGGGCATGTAACTATACTTCCCCATTGATAGTTTTGGCCTTGGCAGTAGACAAGAACTATTCAATGCAAGAAACATATATATTAGGATTGACGGTTACCGCATACCTTATAGGGTGTGCATTCAGAAAATCTACTATTTGTTCAAACCCATCACTCTCTACGGGTTTAGACAAAAATGTGACTATGTTATGAGTATCCGCAAACTTTAGAGTCGTCGTTTGTGTTGGGTTTTGATAATGGATGATAAGATTGAGTTAGCGTTTGTGATTAGAGAGTTTTTCAAAGTATGAAATCAATTAAATAACTGATTGAAACCCTTAATCGAAGTATTTATGAAAATACCGTCAACAACATTAACTTTCACCTAGCAGTAGTAACTCAACAGTAGTAAGTGTATGCCCAGCAGCATTAACTTAGAACCAGCAGTAATAAGTTATGGCTAGCAGTATTAACTTAGAACCAACAGTAGTAAGTTAAGCCTAGCAGCATTAACATTGAGTCACCAACATTAACTCCAATTCCATTCCAAACATCTTTTCCATCATCAATCTAACACTTTTCTTTGCTTTTTCTGCAAAATGTTAGTCCAAAAACCAAGAAAGCACAAGCCATAACAATTTTCCTAATTATCATAGTATGAATTATATCTAGCAGTATTAAATATAACTAACAGTAGAAACTTAGCAGTATTAAGTATAACTAACAATACTAATTATACTTAAAAGTAGAAACTTTTAAGGATATAAATAACAGTACTAATTCATACAAAACTCTACACAAACAGAAAGAGATAAAAGACTTTAAAGATTTATCATTCCTATACTAACAATCAAATATTGAAATCTACTTACATCAAAAGCTTTTGTAAGCAAATCTGTAAAATTCTTGTCAGTATGGATTTTGACCATTTGAATTAATTTCTTTTCATTGCAATCTCTAATAAAATGATGTCTTATCTCTATATGCTTTGTTTTTTAATGAAAAACATGATTTTTAATTATGCAATTAGTATTGTTATTGTCAATGAAGATCTTGGTATGCATAAAATTTTACCCATAATCAAGTAGTTGATTCTGAATCCAAAGCACTTGTCCATAACAACTTGAAGCATCCACATACTCAGCTTCTATTGTGGAATTTGCAACCACTGTTTGTTTCTTGCACTGCCAGGATATTAATCTACATCTAAGAAATTAAAAACCTCGTGTTGTAGACTTCCTATCCAAGATTGCTCCAGCATAATCATTGTCAGTGTATGCTACCAAATTAAAAGGAGAATCTTTTGGATACTAAAGGCCCAATTTTGGTTGACCTTTTAAGTACCTAAAAATCCTTTTTACAGCATGAAGATGTGAAATCTTTGGATTGACTTGGTATCTAGCACAGGCACACACTGCAAACATGATGTCAGGTCTTGAAGATTTAAGATACATCAATGAACCAATCATTAACCTATACATATGAACATCTACTTCTTCACCACTTTCATCCTTGAGCAAAGGCTTTTGAGTTTCCATTGGTGTGCTTGTAGTCTTGACTTCTGTTAACCTAAATTTCTTTAAAATTTCATCAACATATTTATCTTGACTAATAAATATGCCATCCTTCTTTTGATGTACTTGTAATCCCAAGAAGAATGCAAGTTCTTCCATTGAACTCATTTGAAATTTTTCATGCATCAATTTCTCAAATGCATTGCATAGCTCCTTTTTTGTTGAACCAAAGATGATATCATCCACATAAACTTGGACCAACAAAATATCACCTTTATGCCTTTTGATGAATATGGTCTTATCAATTTTCCCTCTTTGAAACCCATTGTCAAACAGATATGTTGACAAGGTTTCATACCAAGCTCTAGGAGCTTGATGTAGTCCATATAATGCTTTTTCAACCTTGTATACTCTATCAAGAAAGTCTGGATCTTCAAATTCTAGTGGTTGACATACATACACCTCTTCTTCAATCTTCCCATTGAGAATGTTAGTAGTTAAGCTTCATAACAAGACCCCATATAAACTAGGAGCTTGATTGGCAGAAGTAGTTAATACTGCTCTAAGAGCTTGATGGGCAGAAGCAGTTAATACTGCTTGCTATGTGCAAAATAGAGTGTTAGTAGTTAAGCCTCATAACAAGACCCCATATGAACTTTTTTATGGTAGAACACCAACTTTAAATATGAGACCATTTGGGTGTCATGTTACCAATCTCAATACCATAGATCACTTCGGCAAACTTAATGGTAAGGCTGATGAAGGTTTCTTTGTTGGATACTCTTTGAATAGTAAAGCCTTTAGAGTATTCAATAGTAGAACAAGGATAGTGGAAGAAAACTTACATATTAGGTTTAGTGGGAGTACACCTAATGTTGTAGGTAGTGGACCAGATTGACTGTTTGATATTGATGCACTAACAAGAATAATGAATTATGAGCCAATTGTTGCAGGTACACAGTCTAATGGTTTTGCAAGTACAAAAGCAAGTGATAATGCAGGTCAAGCTAGAAAGGAGACAGAACCTATCAAAAATTACATTTTGCTACTATTATGGTCTACTGATCCACCATATTCCTAAGATCCAAAGATTTCTCAAGATGATGGATCCAAACCTTTAAGTGATGATGGAAAGAATGTTGATGAAGATTCAAGAAAATATAGTGAAGGCATTGATCAAGAGAAGGAAGATAATGTTAACAGCACTAACAATGTTAATATAGCTGGTAATGTTAATATTGTTAGTTCAACTGTTAATGCTGCTGGCATAAATGAGGTTAATGTTGTTGGTGGAAAAAAAACAAAAGCATTAGAACTTCAATTTGATCCATATTATTCCTGCTTTGGAAGATGATAGCAATTTGACTTTCTCAATAGATGATGAAGGTGATGATGAATAGTGTGTTGACGATGAACAATTTGGATACAACAATCCAAGTCAATCCTAATCCAACTACAAGAATTCATAAAGATTATCCTTTTGATCAAGTGATTGGAGATTTGCAATCAGCTACACAAACAAGAAAGATATCAAAGAATTTGGAAGAACATGGGTTTGTTATGTACTATTCAAAAAGAACAAACCATAAAGATGATGAAGATGATGATGCAGTGGTTGACATGAACAATTTGGATACAACAATCCAAGTCAATCCTATTCCAATTACAAGAATTCATAAAGATTATCCTCTTGATCAAGTGATTAGATATTTGCAATTAGCTACATAAACAAGAAAGATGTCAAAGAATTTGGAGGAACATGGGTTTGTTAGTACTATTCAACAAAGAACAAACCATAAAGACCTTCAAAACTTCTTGTTTATTTTTTATCACAGGAAGAACCTAAAAAGGTAATTTATGCATTGAAGGATCCAAGTTGGATAGAGGCTATGCAGGAAGAGCTTCTACAATTCAAGTTACAAGAAGTTTAGACTTTAGTGGATTTACCAAATAGAAAAAGGGATATAGGCTCTAAATAGGTTTTCAAAAATAAAAAGGATGAAAGGGGAATTATGATAAGAAATAAAGCAAGATTGGTTGCTCAAGGGTACACACAAGAAGAAGGGATTAACTATGATGAAGTCTTTGCCCCTGTTGCAAGAATTGAAGCAATTAGGCTATTTTTAGCTTATGCTTCATTTAAAGATTTTGTGGTGTATCAAATGGATGTAAAAAGTGCTTTTCTCTATGGGAAGATTGAAGAAGAGGTGTATGTATGTCAACCACCAGGATTTGAAGATCCAAACTTTCCTGATAGAGTATACAAGGTTGAAAAAGCACTGTATGGACTACATCAAGCTCCTAGAGCTTGGTATGAAACCTTGTCAACATATCTGTTGGACAATGGGTTTCAAAGAGGGAAAATTGACAAGACCTTATTCATCAAAAGGTACAAAGGTGATATTTTGCTGGTCCAAGTTTATGTGGATGATATCATCTTTGGTTCAACAAAGAAGGAGCTATGCATTGCATTTGAGAAGTTGATGCATGAGAAATTTTAGATGAGTTCTATGGGAGAACTTACATTCTTCTTGGGATTACAAGTGAAGCAGAAGAAGGATGGCATATTTATTAGTCAAGATAAATATGTTGATGAAATTTTAAAGAAATTTAGGTTTACAAAAGTCAAGACTGCAAGCACACCAATGGAAACTCAAAAGCCTTTGCTCAAGGATGAAGATGGTAAAGAAGTGGATGTTCATATGTATAGGTCAATGATTGGTTCATTGATGTATCTTACATCTTCAAGACCTGACATCATGTTTGCAGTGTGTGCATGTGCTAGATACCAAGTTAATCCAAAGGTTTCACATCTTCATGCTGTGAAAAGGATTTTTAGGTACTTAAAAGGTCAACCAAAATTAGGCCTTTGGTATCCAAAAGATTCTCCTTTTGATTTGGTAGCATACACTGATAGTGATTATGCTGGAGCAAGCTTGGATAGGAAGTCTACAATAGGAGGTTGTCAATTCCTTGGATGTAGATTAATATCATGGCAGTGCAAGAAACAGACAGTGGTTGCAAATTCCACAACAGAAGCTGAGTATGTGGCTGCTTCAAGTTGCTGTGGACAAGTGCTTTGGATTCAGAATCAACTACTTGATTATGGGTATAATTTTATGCATACCAAGATCTTTATTGATAATAACAGTACTATTTGCATAATTAAAAATCTTGTTTTTCATTCAAAAACAAAGCATATAGAGATCAGACATCATTTTATTAGAGATTGCAATGAAAAGAAATTGATTCAAATGGTCAAAATCCATACTGACAAGAATGTTGCAGATTTGCTTACAAAAGCTTTTGATGTAAGTAGATTTCAATATTTGATTGTTAGTATTGGAATGATGAATCTTTAAAGTCTTTTATCTCTTTATGTTTTTGTAGAGTTTTGTATGAATTAGTACTGTTATTCATGTCATTAAAAGTTTCTGCTGTTAAGTATAATTAGTACTGCTGGTTATACTTAATACTGCTGAGTTTCTACTGTTAGTTATACTTAATACTGTTAGGTATAATTAATACTGTGATAATTGTGAAAATTGCTATGGCTTGTGTTTTCTTGGTTTTTGGACTAACATTTTGCAGGAAAAGCAAAGAAAAGTGTTAGATTGATGATGGAAAAGCTTTTTAGAATGGAATTGGAGTTAATACTGGTGACTCAAAGTTAATGCTGCTAGGCATAACTTACTACTGCTAGTTCTAAGTTAATGCTGCTAGGCATACACTTACTACTGCTGAGTTACTACTGCTGGGTTAAAGTTACAGCTGTTGAGGGTATTTTCATAAATAATTTGATTAAGGGTTTCAATCAGTCATTTAATCGATTTCATAAATTCGTAAACTCTCTAATCACAAACCCTAACTCAATTTTATCATCCATTATCAATACCCAACACAAATGGCAAATCTAAAGTTTGCTGATACTCATAATTTGGTCGCGTTTTTATCTAAACCCGCAGAAAGTGATGGGTTTGAACAAATAGTGGATTTTTTGAATGCACACCCAATAAAGTATGCTTTAACCGTCAATCCTACTATATGTATTTCATGTATCGAACAGTTCTAGTCGACTGTCATAGCCAAAACTATCAATGGGGAAGTACAGTTGCATGCCCTAGTGGATGGAAAAAAGATAATCATCACTGAATCAACTGTAAGAAGAGATCTTCAATTGGAGGATGAAGAAGGTGTTGAGTTTCTACCAAATTCTACCATCTTTGAACAACTTACACTGATGGGTATGAGAAAATTTCACAAAAGCAAACTTTCTATAAGCTATTCTTTTCCCCACAATGGAAATTTCTGATTCATACTATTTTAACATCTACTTCCACAGCTTTGGTGTTATGTGATGGTCTTAGTGGGTATGACTGGAGTGATCAGGCAGAGGAAGGACCTAATTATGAACTCATGGCTTACTCATCTTCAAGTTCTGACTCAAAGGTATCTAATAATTCAAATTGTTCAAAATCTTGTTTAAAAACTATTGAAACCCTTAAATCTCAATATGATCAACTACATAAAGATTTTAAGAAATCTGAGTTAATGATTCTAGCTTATAAGTCAGGATTAGAGTCAGTAGAAGAGAAACTTGAAGTTTATAAGGTAAATAAGTCTATTTATTCACAAGATATAAAGGTCTTAAAATTTGAAATTAAATGTAAAGATATAGCTATCAGAGAGCTCAGGAAGAAGCTAGAAATAACTCAAAAAGAAAAGGATGGAATTCAATTAGTGTAGTCAAATTTGAAAATGCATCTAAAAGCTTAAACAAACTCATAGAAAGTCAGATTGTTGACAACTGCAAAAAAGGCTTAGGTTATAATGTAGTTCCACCTCCCTACACAGGAAACTTCATGCCTCCAACACCTAACTTGTCTTTTACTTGTTTAGATGAGTTTGTTAATAAGCCTGTAATTGAGAACAGAAAGTCTGATGAAGAAGTGTCTAAGGTAGTTAGAAAGTCTAATGATTCTCTAATTATTGAAGATTGGGTGTCAGATAGTGAGGAAGAAAATGTGTCTCAAACTAAAACTGAGAATAAAATAGTTAAGCCTAGGATGAAGATAGAGTTTGTCAAACCTAAGCAACAAGAGAAAATTGCTAGGAAAACTGTTAAACAAGTTGAGAAACATAGGCAAAACACTCATAGTCCAAGAGGCAATCAAAGAAATTGGAACAATATGACGTCTCAAAGACTAGAAAGTAATTTTGAGATGTTTAATAAGGCCTGTTATGTGTGTGGAAGGTTTGATCATTTACAGGTTGACTGAAATTACCATCATAAACAGTTTCAAAAACATAGGATGGTAAAACATGTTTGGAACAATACTCAAAGGGTAAATCATCAAAACTTTGCTAAAAAGACTCACCCCTGTGCTAAAAGAAACCCCCCCCCCCCCCCCCCCCCCCCCCCCCCCCCCCCCCCCCCCCCCCCCCCCCCCCCCCCCCCCCCCCCCCCCACAACACACACAACCCCCCCCCCCCCCCCCCTTGGTTTCAAGAGCAGTACTAATGAAATCTAGCTTCGTATCAGTTAATATTACTAGACAAGTTAATACTGCTCACACAAAAACAACAGTGAATGCTGCTAGACTAATGTCATATCTTTCTAAAAAAGCACATTTAACTTTTAAGAGGCCCATTCACAAGAATACAACATTTAAAAACAGTAATTTTAATCAGAGGGTTAATACTGTTAAGGATAAAAATGTTAATACTGTTAGGCCAAAAGCAGTAGTTAATGCTCTAGGCCAAAAGCACTAGTTAATGCTGTTAAGGGAAATAATGTTAATGTTGTTAAGGCCTTAGCTTGTTGGGTTTGGAAACCAAAGACTAAAGTTTTAGACCATGTTTCTAAACACAACAATGCATCAATCACCCTAAAGAAGTTTGATTATATTGATGCACAAGGCAGATCCAAGTCAGTGATGGATTGGGTCCCTAAAAGAAACTGATTTTCTTATCTAATGTGTAGGACAATCCACAAAGGGATATACAGGATCAAGGAGTGATTGATAGTGGATGCTCAAGGCACATGACAGGGAACATGTCCTATCTTACAGACTATGAAGAGATAGATGGAGGATATGTTTCTTTTGGAGGGAACCCCAAAGGAGGGAAAATCACATGAAGAGGTACATAGTCTAATGGTTTTGCAGATACAAAAGCAAGTGATAATGCATGTCAAGCTAGAAAGGAGACAAAACCTATTAAAAATTTCATTTTGCTACCATTATGGCCTGCTGATCTACCATATTCCCAAGATCCAAAGAGTTCTTAAGATGATGGATCTAAACCTTCAAGTGATGATGGAAAGAAGGTTGATGAAGATTCAAGAAAAGATAGTGAAGGTATTAATCAAGAGAAGGAAGATAATGTTAACAGCACTAACAATGTTAATGCTGCTAGCACAAATGAAGTTAATGTTGTTGGTGGAAAAACAAGCATTAAACTTACACTTGATCCTAATATGCCTGAATTGGAAGATTATAGCATATTTGAAGATGATGAAGATGTTGGTGTAAAGGCTGACATGCATAATTTGGATACAACAATCCAAGTTAGTCCTATTCCAACTATAAGAATTCATAAAGATCATCCTATTGATCAAGTGGTTAGAGATTTGCAATCAGCTACACAAACAAGAAGGATGTCAAAGAGTTTAGAGGAACATGGGTTTGTTAGTACTATTCAACAAAGAACAAACCATAAAGACCTTCAAAACTGCTTGTTTGCTTGATTTTTATCATAAGAATAACCCAAAAAGGTAATTCATGAATTAAAGGATCCAAGCTAGATAGAGGCTATATAGGAAGAGATTCTACAATTCAAGTTACAAGAAGTTTGGACTTTAGTAGATTTACCAAATAGAAAAAGGGCTATAGGCCTACCACTGGTGGTTTTCAGGATAAAAATGATGAAGGGGAATTATGATAAGAAAAAAGGCAAGATTAGTTGTTTACGGGTACCCACAAGAAGAAGGGATTGACTATGTTGAAGTCTTTGCCCTGTTTGCAGAATGAACCTTTGGTATTTTTTGCTTATGCTTCATTTAAAGACTTTATGTGTATCAAAGGATGTAAAAAGTGCTTTTCTATGGGGACGCTTGAGAAGCTTGAATCCCATGGTTTCATTTTAAGGTTGTTTAGGGTTTTCTTGCACACTATAAAAGGAAGGTCCTATGTAACTAACTTATACTCTTTCATGCAAGCAACTCAAAGCACACAAATTATCTCTAAACCATACCAAAACCCACAACATACTCTTTATAATTAGGGTTTCATATATCTTTGATTTTCTAAGGTATTCAAGGGTATTATCATTCATTCTAAAATCATCTAAGGTTACTCAAGGTGTTAACAAGCTTGGATTCGGGTTTAACAAGGATTAATCAAGAAAACATATCTAGGGTTTTCTTGATTAGGGTTTTGATTTTGGAAGCTTGGTTAAGGTTTATATCTTGTGTTCTTCATCCTACACATCTACTTTAAGGTCTATTTAAAGTATTTAATATTCATTCATTCATTATCTTTTATATACATGCTTGTTATATATGTTAGTCACCACCTAGAATTATTTATGTGTTATATAAGGTATTTAAGACCTTACTAAATTCGAATTTTATGTTGTATGTAGTAAAATGATACTTGAAATAAAGGAACATGCTTAATAAAAGTGTTAAATAAATTATGTGAATGATTTACAAATTAAATGGTGTTGAAAGTTTATTCACAAACTTATGTATCAAAAGATCACAAGGACATGGATTTCATTTGAAGAAATGTTATGGACTATTAGAGGACTTATTATATGTATGTCATATATTAGGAAACTTGGTAAAATAATGGTGCAAGGTTAATAAATAAAAGTAATTATAAAACTTACTTTATTAATCAAAAACCCTAATTAACTTTAAATACCTACTGTTGAAATTCGACACTTAACCCATACATTTTATATTTTATTAAATTAGTACTCTTCACAAGGATCGTAAGCATGTAAAGAACTCGAAAAACGGAATTATAACGAACGAGTTATGATTTAAACAAGTTACGTATAATTAATTCTATAAAAACAGTTTTTATAAACTGTAATGAATAGTAAAAGTTACTGTTCAGTTCGGATCTGAGTTATAAAAATAAATATTTTATAAACATAGTACTCTTCATGACGAATCCAAGGACATAAGAAACTCGAGAAACGGAATTAAAATGAGCAAGTTACGTATTTTATAAGTTATATATAACTAATTATATAAAAAACAGTTTTTTATGAACTGAATATGAACAATTAATATGCTACTGTTCATCGCAGAGTTTAATTTTATATAAATAATATATTTGAAGATACTCTGAATACGAAGTCGTGGACATAAGAAACGTATAAATCGGAGTTAAAACGATAAAGATATGAGGTTTTAAAATCACGCGCACTATTTTTAAACTCTTGATACATTATTTTTATAAAACCAATTAAATTCAATAAATGAATACATTATGTAATTTCATAAAAACATTTAATCATATATGTTAGGAATATTGTATTCATAGTTACTCCTGGTAGATATAGTCATTACTACTGGTAGCAATAGTTTATTCCCTGTAGATATAGTCATTAACTTAACTGTAAGCATATTAAGTTTACTCATGTAGAGTAATATTGTCATTAGTACTGGTATACATAAATGGTGACTACTAAGGTAATGATACAGATAGTCCGGGCAGTACAAATGTAAGTTAGTTAGATAAGCAAGTTTTACCAAATGGTACATTGGTAAAAAAAAGTAAATATTTTCTTTACGGATAGCAATACACATACTTTTATTTAACAAGCACGAGTTAATTATTAATTTAACTTTTAAAGATTTAATAAAAAAACTATTAGGGTGTGCGGTGTAACTATATGACATGTGATGTTTTGCTTATATGAAATACATTATACTCATACGGAGGGCGTAAATTAATTAGGTGCATTCGGATTGCCAGACGATTCTCACTATGTGATTTAGATAATCAATCATTCACTTATGTGAGTTCATACCCCCGGCTTATTATACAATTATATGTTTACAACTTTGGTTTAAGATAACATGCATCTTTTACATTTGGCACGCAAGTACCGCTGCTAACAAAACGAAGTTGGCCAAAGTAGCAACAACCCACTATGGCACCACTACATGGAACTGTCAATTGGGGCTAGTATAGCGAGCGTGAATGTATGAATAGATCTATTGGGATTGACATCCCCGTATCGGGAGTACCTCCATCATTTCGAATGTACTGAAACAACGAATGTATACATTTCGTGAACAAATTTGGATGTTGCGGGATTGAACACTACATTGGCACGATATGTGCATTAAATTGGCATACAACGATTTCAGCTTCGGTTCATGAGCTTAGTGCACTTCGTAAATTACTTTAGATACTGAGTGTGTTAACATGTCTTACAATGGAAATCTTGTGTCCTATTTTTATACATTACTAAACCTGTGAATTCACCAACTTTAATGTTGACGTTTTTAAAGACCATGTTTTTTCTAGTCAATAACGTACGAGTAAACAAGATACATTGGTTGGTCACCATTTTGGAGTCATTACTATAAAGATTTGGGTGCATTACACTTGGGAATATTTGTAATGTTTTTTATATCTTAAATCTTTTACTTTTCATGGATGAACAATTTAAGCTTCGGGCTATTGTAACAAACAAGTTTAGTTAATCCAATGTATCCACTTTAAACGACTCATATAAAGGTCGTTCTCATATCTTGTGTCATTGATCTATGAAGTAACACTATCCAACCCATATTCCGCTGCGACCCATTTTGGGGGTGTTACACTTGGGACTTTTTCGTTTAGACTTTGCAACATTTATTATTTAACCCCTTTTTGGCCATTTAAGCATTCAACCCTTTTTGCTTATTAATAGCTTATTCCCATAAGCTGTTTATCCCATTTTATTTTTCTTAGGATTAGCTTACCTCAAAGTACTTTTTTTGATTTTTTCAGATTTTTCATATTTAGTTTAATATTTTTAATATTTAAGTTAGATTAAAACTGTTTTTAATTCTTAATAAATAAAATAAAAGTCAAAAAAATATAAATTTTTTTTCTAAAATTATTTTTAATCAATTAGGACATTTAAAAATTAAATTTGTTTTTGTAGGGTTTAAATTTGGAGATTTAGTTTTTTAAAGCTTGGGTTTAGATCCCGTTATCGTTTTTCGTGTTTTAACTTTAATTGTTTTCGTTTTAGGCTTGCTTTTCCTTGTTTTTGCATTTTTAATTGTAGAAATAGAATCCCAAATCAAACATTTGATCATTCAATCACTCGATCACGAACTTAATCACGATTCTCAAATTCATGCCTCGTCGGGAAACGACCCAGGAAGGTTTTGGATTTTGCTTTGGTTAAAAGCAATTTTCCTTCTTTAAAACCTTACGGAATACTTACTTCTCTCTTACTATAATTGATATTTTGAGAATTCTTCTTATTTATATTATATATATATATATATATATATATATATATATATATAGTAAGGAATTTTTCTAACTCAGTCGCCGCCACATGGCAGGCTGTCAATGGACAGCCGCCACTGGCGTGTCAGATGGGGTCCACGTGGCGTCCACATGTCAGGCACGTGGAAGCCATGTGTCAACCACGTGTCACCACGTGGCAGCTGACGTGGCATATGGGGGCAAAAAACAAAACCGGCCAAGGACCAGCCTCGAACCCACGACCTCTCGGGTGAGAGGTGAAAGACACAACCAGCTACGCTGGAACAGTCCTTCAAATATATATGCACAAAAATTATTTTAAGGGTTAATTAGCTAGGTCCGGTTCATATAAGGATATTTAGGCCGGTTCAAAAGGTGAGGAAGGTACCGATGGACTTGTAATTTCGTACTCTTTCCAATGGAATGCTTGGGGAATTTTTACGACTTCATTTGAATCTCGATAAACGTGAAAACGTTGTCGAAACTCATCCAAAAATCATCGTTTTTGCTTTGTTTTCAATCCTTTGTATCTGCAATACATAATAACACATACCAAACATATTTGCAATATAATTCACATATTTTATGGTTATTAGTCCGTTTTAGTGTGTTTTCCGAGATAAAAATGATGTTTGTTTAGGCACACATCAATATTCCTCCACACTAAGTCATTGCTGGTCCCGCACACAATGTTTATTACACACGTTGTGAAAGAAAATCTTTTAACCCCCCTTAACTAATAATCCCTCATATCAAACAATAACAGAAAGATATTCATCAAGGGGGTATAAGAAAAGTCATTTGTTTCGAAAACGCCCCATTTTAACAATTTATTCATTAATAAATAAAAAACTAAGTTAAAATTTTATTCAAATTATATAAAAGGCTTTAAGAACGAGAAACACTTAAACTGGGTGTCTCCAGGAGACAAAGATCATCATCCTTGATGTTCACAATTCTCAAACCAAGCTTAAAATGAAATCACAGCTAAATATAAAATTAGATGCTAACACTACTCATAAATGTTAATTGTACAAGCGCAGCTACTTCTCGCTCCCTTATTCCTAATTCCTCTAAGGATTTTATTTTTAGGAAAACATAAAGTGAAATGAGATCACTTATTTCATTAAATTATGGTCTTATTATTATAAAGGAGACCGGTTTAAATAATAATTAGTTTGAAATCCTTTCCTAAAGAACCGATTTGCTGAGAACAAGGTCCACATTAAGGTTCTAATTTCACATGATTTAGGGGATATCCTTTTTATTTCATCCGAAACAACTCAACTACGAGTCTAGAGACGGAGGCTTTATTTAGATATCCCTAGAGTCGAAATTTGCCTATATTATTATTATTATTGCAGCAGTATTAGCCTTCGGTCCTTTAAACAACTAAAACAATGAGAGCGAACCATCACGAAATAGTAGTCTTATTTCGACCTCTGGAATTTCCTCGACCTTTTTGAATTCTGAGTCAACGGGAGCGAACCGTCAGGAAACAGTAAACTTTTATCGGTCTTGGATTATTATTATTACCTCCACCCTTTAAACAACTAAGTCAACGGGAGCAAACTGTCAGGAAACAGTAGTCTTATTTATGATTTGGTTTATTACATTTTATTATGGCCAAATTTTGAGTCCTGTGGTCTTTTAACTTCCGAGTCAACGGGAATGAGCTGTCAGGAAACGGTAGCCTATTTCTCCACAACACTGACAAAACCTCAATGTGTACCTTACTTTCATCAGAAAGAATCCTCTAAGAAGGGATTTGTTGGGATTAAAAGACTTCTTGATGATCTTAGAGTTACTGCTACTCAGGTTTGTGTTACTGCTGCTAAGCTAAAGTTAGTGCCGTTCATTAACTTTAATGAAAAATATGGTAAGTAGTTAGTGCTGCTAGTATAAAGTTAGTACTGCTAGTTCACAGTTACTACTATTAGTATATATTGGTACTGCTAGTATAAAGTTAGTGTTGCTAGTGTAAAGTTAGTATTGCTAGTGAAGATTGAAGAAAATATTCTAAGTAGTTACTACTGCTTGTGCTCTATAAATGCTGATGGTGTATAAGTTACTACTGCTCAAAGATTAAGACTGCTAAAAGAGTTTCTACTGTCAAAGAAAGGATAAAGACAGAAGAAATGATTAAGATTGTTTGGAGATCAAGATTACTTACATGATAAGCATTATTTATTTATAGAATAGATCATAGAGAATATTCTAAGTCTTAGGAATATATTGTAAATTGACTAGGACTCCTTGGTGTATAAAATGAGGTCCTAGGGTATAGAGTTTAATTTTTTTTACGATTTAATAAGTGTTATTCATAAACTTAAAGGTTTACTGTAACGCCTTAATCTAGCGAAGTATTTGTATTATTCTTAATAATATTTGAGCTTTTATTGTTTGTTGAATATGAATCTTGTATTATTGTTTCATTAAGAATTCTTCTAATATTAAAGATTAGATTCCGCATAATCTTTAATACAATTAAACAAAGATTCTACTATAGTTGTGTTTAGATTTTAAGCTAATATAACTAAAAAACCTTTAACAGCTTAAGAATTAGATCTATTGAAGTGGAATCCAATAAGAGGTATCCTACAACTGGGACAACAAGTGATATCAAAGCTTGTTGCTTTAAGAAACTTAGCTAGAAGATATAGATAAAGATTCTGCACATATGGTGGCTGCATCCAAAGTTCCCATGCTTAAACCTGGTGAGTTTGAGATCTGGAGATGAAAATTGAACAATACTCCAGATGATAAGACTATGCAAACTATGAAAGTCAAGAGAATGGGAAACCCTGCAAACCAAAAACACAATAGTTGTGTGGAGGGGTCTTAGAAAGTAATACCTCTATAACTACTGAAGAAAAGGCTCAGAAAAGATTATGAGGTGAAACTAGAAATATTTTAATGAGAAGTCTTAATGAACATCATTAAAGTTAAACTCAATTAAAGGATATGCAAGTAACGCTATTGCTAAAGATGTAGAAAAAGATTTGGTGGATTTGCAGCTACACAGAACACCCAAAGGAAACTTTTAAAAGCAGCAAAATGAATACTTTACTGCTCCAAGCTTAGAATGCTTGAATAACTTTGATATGGTTTTTTTCCCCAAAAGCTTGTGAGTCAGTTGAAGCTTTTGGGAGAAACAGTTTCACAAGAAGATGTGAACCAGAAGCTATTAAGAAGTTTGTCACCTGAGTGGAACACACATGTTGTTGTATGGAGGAATATGTTAATAATAAGCTATCACTAACATAAGATGATCCGGAGGTCGGAGAGGATAAAAGAAATGCTTAGCCATATTATTAGAGAGATAAAGTAAAAGAGAGGATCTGTGTGTCTAGAGAGAGAAACAAGAGTACACAAACTTAACAAAATGAATCCTCACCCCTCCATAGAAGTACGGAGGAGGTATTTATAGTCATAGTGACACATAACTCTCATTATATTATTAGTCCCTACGTGTCACTCTATAAATGAACTAATGTAATTCCGTGTTTGTCACCATATTTTAAGGCTAACAATCTTCCCCCAATATGTGGACATATACGGAATTACTTACAATGTTCCTAACAAGTACAAATACAATTAAATAAAGTCTTCCAAAGCGCTTCCAAAGCTGAAGTTGTCTTGTGAGTTCTCTTGGTCTTGAAACTTGTATTCCAGCTTGGATCTTCATTGTCTTTACTTGTTCTGGAACCATTGTAGTATGCATGATTTGGATTAACTTCCCCCCAATTCATGCAGCATGTCTTGAAAAGCTTTCTTCATAGACTCCTTTTTGGCAAAGTTTCTGAATCAGCTTCCCCCCAAACCAACATCCCTATCTTGAGCAGATTCTGAAACATTAATGTAGCTTGAACAATCTTCTACTTGTCATCAAAGTGCACAGCAGAATTTTGTAGAAGTAAAACCACACCAAATACTCCTGCTTCTTGTCCTTAAGGCTTGGTGAATATTCGTTCGGGGGTGCATGCGAGAAATCAGCATATGTTCTTCTCATGTTTGTAGAATACTTCACAAACCATTCTTAGTGAAGTAGTATACACTACTTCCCCCTGGAAGTTGACATGGTAACATCAAAGTCAATTAAGTCCCGGATGTACATATTTTACCCCATGATGGTTGAGAACTCTCGGAAGCATCATTGTCGTGTATGTTCATATACTCGAGAAGTTCTTGTCATAAGCACAAATCTTGATATACAAAAGAATCATTACCCTCTTGACTTCAGAAACCGTAGAGGAGATGAAGCAAGAATCAAGAACACTTGGTATAATCAAGGTCTTGTGAATGAATGTCATCGAAGAACTTTGAAGATTTTGCTTAGACTGTGAAGTATCTTTGTCTTGGAATAGCACAAAAATACCCGTGAGAAGTGCTGATTACATCTCAACCTTTAAACTCTCTGGCTAACTTACCAACCTCGTATTCTGTAGGCTATTGTCGTGATCACTAGTATGAGTTTGAGTAATTAAATGTATGCAAAAGGGCAAATATTTAGTTTAACCTAAACTTGATGAGCCGAGAGCCTCATAAGACGAGTAATTAAGTATTTGGAGCTGAACTCAACTCAAAAGCTACTCTAGTAGCTCGGGACGAGGTCAATATACCGTGTGATTTTCTACATTGTTTTCTTCTTTTAAGAATAAACGTGACAAATGAGCTCAAGCTCTAACTAGAAAATGTAAGCATCAATTCAAACTTCAATGAACAAGCTTCAACTACCAATTTTTATCTCAACCAACACACCTATTCAGTGATGATATATCTTATCTCTCGCACATATTGAATACCCCTCCATTAATATTTTGATAAAGTCAAAAACTGACGTTACATTACCACATATAGATCAATGATATAGCGTTGATTGAATATGGTTTATATATTGCACGCAGTATGGTACCGCACAAAGAGCGGGTTCGGGAAGCGAATGTTGTCTTTAAACGTTTTCTTTTTTTACGTTTTTCGAATATTATTTAACGATTTTCTATGATAGATGATAGTTTCTAGTGATTGCAATTGTTAGTAATAATTAAATGAGGGTTAAGTACATTTTTTTTTTCGTTTCTTGATTAGTTCCTTGTGGTTTGGTGCCTGTTTTCAATTTTGGTCGAAAATTCAAAATGGTTTGGTTTTGGTCCAAAAACATAGTTTCGTTCCACTTATAGTCCAATTCTGTAAATGTGGACTAAAATTTTTAGGACTTATAAGTGGAACGAATCTATGTCTTTTGGACCCCAATAAGTGTAACGGAAAACTATGTTTTTTGGACTAAAAGTGGAACGAAACTATGTTCTTTTGGACCGAAAAAAACCTTTTTTTAATTTTGTACCAAAAGTGAAAAAACGTCAAAAAACCACAAGGAACAAAATCTGTACTTCACTATAATAAATAACAGTTTTATAATTACGACTTTAAATGTGTGGGTTGTTACAATGTACTATACATTTAAGTAACTTTTTTCAAGGTGTAACTTCATTTTCATTTATTAGTATATGGTTATTTGTCTGAATTATGTGAAGACTCACTTTGAGAAAATCATAAATACATTATAATATAAAACTAAAAGGGTTATTTCGCGTAATGGCGGTGTCGGGTTCCCTGTGACTTTATTTTACGGCGGAGCAAAATGTTATTCAGGGTTTAATATATTTTCTAACAATAAATGTACAAAATAAATATAATTAAAATTAAAAGTAACTTTAAGCAATAACCAATGCAAAGTAATTTCATATCCTTATTATTAAAACTCACGGAACTCAACACCACCACTACACAAACTGAAATATCTGACACAACCCGTATTTGAATTGACGAATCGAACATAGTTGATTATTTGGTTGGTTTAAATCGGTTGTGTTTAGATGTTTTGTTTGATTGATGGTTTTGTGGGTGGGTGGTGTTGCTACACATACGATCTAGATAACACTCGTGCTAAATCTTTGTGTTTGTTTTGGATTTATAATATAATAACTGTTTGAGTTGACGGTTTTGTTGTTAAAGCGTTGTCTTTTTCTGGTGCTTTTCTATTTCTCGAAATTAATTAGTGGTGATGATGAGTGTTGTATCGGCGGCGACTGAGATTTTTTTGAGAGTGTGTGAGAGCGTATTATCTAAAGAGTGTTGAAGATGGTTTTGTTATGTTTTGAGAGAGGGTTGTATTGATCTTATGTAATGAATTTAAAGGGGTTTACAAAGTTTATAGATTGGAAGACATTTAATTTACATGGTTGTTACAAGTTATTAGATTCAAAGTAATTTATTTACCACGATGTTACAAAGAATTAATTTGACTGTTACAAATACTGAATTTATTAGTATTACTATAGATTTTTTGAGTCAAATTGTAATGTCTTGGGCTTGACTTAATGATTGCGACTTTCTTATTAAATGAAATGTTTTTGGTCTTATTTTTTTAAGACTTTTTATATTTATAATGTCATATAAATGCATTTTTTACGTAGTATAAATATAGATAAAAAGATTGTGAGTCGTATCTAAGACTTAAAGGTTTTATTGTCATTTCATCATATCAAGATTTAAAGAGTTTGGGTACGTTAATTCCTATGAATTAGGTGTTGACAACCGTGTTGTGAATAGATATTTTTCTAGTTGTGTTATAAAAAAGTTATTGGACAAAATTTCGACTTTGGCAAGATAGTCTTGATTATAAAACCAGTTACCTCGATCGACTCAATCGACTCATTCGATAGCTCTAGTTGGATAAGCCATCTAGATACCTGGTTTAATATTATGTGAACTTAACAGGTAAACGATCATTTCTATTTAAATTATACACGACCAAAATTTCCATATATAAATAAGTGTTACATCATGTCACTCATTGGGGTGTAATCGTGTTAAGCACGAGTCGGCTTGGACATCGCTTGAACTTGCATGAATTCTATAAGTATTTTTTGAGGTTATAAAGAGTTCATCGATAAATTTTTATTACAACAAATAACGGTTAAGTACTATGGATGAGGGTAAATCTCAATTCCGACCGGTTACATAGGTAAACTACTTTCCTTAAAGGAAGATACACAAAATGACTTAGACTACGATAAGGAATCAATAATTTAAGTAAACTATTTCTTTTTGCGAAACAATTACTCATTTAGATTTTCAAATTGCCTCAGAAGTAAAGGTAAAGCTATTTGAACACTAGTATCACTTGCAGCACTATTATTCTCTGATTCAAATTTACCCTCATTACCTTTTTCTTTCTATTTTCTTTGGATATTGGGCTGATTTTTGTTTTCCTTTGAGCCTTTGTATTATGATTGCCAAAAGGGTATCCAACTTTCCAACACCTTTCTAGGAATGCCACTTGAAACACAGTGTAGAACATTTTTCTTTACCAGACTGGGAAAGGATGCGAATATAAGTACGGTGGCCAACGTAGTTATAAGCGTATCACAACTCACTCATACTTAGTAATGTCATTCACCTAAATCGATGTTGACACCGTAAGGTGGTATTATGTGTATATCTATATATATATTAAGATATTCTATATATATGTGAGTCTTCCTGCCTACCTAACATTGCCTATGTTCTCCCTCATACAGATAATGCCGCCAAGGATGAGGACCCGAAGTGCTAGCCGGCATGCTGCCAAATCATTAAGAGGGGGAACGGGTGTACGGGTTGGTAGAGGTGGGAGGGGTAGAAGACCTAGGGAAGGTAATGATGAGCGTGTTGATGATTTGAATGGTCAAGGAAATAACCAAGGAATGGGAGCTAATTGGGGTGTAGAGGAAGTCAATGGGAATGTAAAGGGAGTTAATAAGAGAGCACCCGACTTCTCGACGATCATTGCTCAACAATTGCAGAACCTCTTACCCTCCATGCTAGCTCAGGTTGGTAACCAAGGAAATGTTGGAAATTAAAATGGTAATGTGATTAATGAGAACGTTCAAGAGAACGTTGGGAATGTGATAGTAAATGACAACCGGGTAGGTTGTTCATATAAGGAGTTCTTAGCTTGTAACCCTAAGGAATATGATGGTAAGGGAGGTGTTGTAGTTCTTACTCGATGGATTAAGAAAATGGAGTATGTGCAAGATATGAGTGGTTGTAGTATTGACCAAAAAGTGAAATACATTGTTGGTTCATTTGTAGGTAAGGCTTTAACGTGGTGGAACTCTCAGATCTGCACGCTAAGCCGAGAAGTTGTTGTTAGTATGTCATGGAATGACTTTAAGTTTATGATGATAGAAGAGTTTTGCCCTAGTTATCAGATGCAAAAGTTAGAAACCGAGTTATGGAATCACGCCATGGTCGGGGCTGGCCATGCTGCGTATACTCATAGGTTTCATGAGTTGGCTAGGCTAGTTCCATATTTGGTAACTCCAGAGATTAAGATGATTGAGAGGTATGTGTATGGTCTTGCTCCACAGATCCGTGGGATGGTGGCAGTAACGAAGCCAAAGACTATACAGAAGGCTGTGCAGATTTCTGGTGCACTAACCGATGAGGCTGTTAGAAATGGATCAATTAAGAAGGTTAAGAAAAGAGGAAATGTGGGGGAACCTAACAAGGATAAGAATGGTAGGGATGATAATAAGAGTACTAGGACTGGAAATGCTTTTGCTTCTACTGCAAACCCTGTAAGAAGAGAGAATACGGGTACTTGGCCCAAGTGTACCACCTGCAACTCCTACCATGAACCCGGAGGGCCTTGTCGCACATGCTTCAACTGTAACCGCCCGGGTCATTTGGTAAAGGATTGTAGAGGCGTGCCGAGGAATGTGAATCCTGTTAATGCTAGAAACCCAACTGTTAGGGCATGTTATGAGTGTGGTAGTACCGACCATGTCAGGTCAGCTTGTCCTAGATTGAATAGGGTACAAGGATCGGAAGAAAATCGTTCAAACCAAGTCGCTTCTAATAACGGGGGTCAGGGTCGTGGAAACCAGGGGAACCAAGCTAGGGGTAGGGCATTCATGTTGGGAGCAGAGGAAGCTTGCCAAAATCCGAACATTGTGACGGGTACGTTTACTTTGAACAATCATTTTGCCACTACCTTATTTGACTCTGGTGCCGACTATAGTTTTGTTTCCACTACTTTTATACCTCTGTTAGGCATAGATCCTAGCGAATTAGGTTTCAGATATGTGATTGATATAGCTAGCTGGCAGCTAGTAGAGATTGATAAGGTTATTAAGGGTTGCAAACTAGAAATCGAGGGTCATGTTTTTGACATCGATTTGATACCTTTTGGGCATGGGAGTTTTGATGTAATTATAGGTATGGACTGGTTGTCTAATTATAAGGCTAAAATAATTTGTCATGAGAAAGTTGAGAGGATACCACTACCGGATGGCAAGGTGCTTAGAGTATTAGGAGAGAGACGGGAAGAGAAAACGAGACTTTTTTATGACTGCTAAGGCTAGTGATAAGAAACAAGAAGAGATTGTTGTGGTTAGATATTTTCCCGAGGTATTTCTGGATGATTTATCTGGATTACCACCTCTTCAGGAAATTGAGTTTCGGATTGAGTTAATCCCTGGAGCTGTACCGATTGCAAAGTTTCCCTATCATTTGGCACCTTCTGAATTGGAGGAGTTGTCGGGACAACTCAAGGAACTCCAAGACAAAGGTTTCATTCGACCAAGTTCGTCGCCTT